>WUAW01001186.1:57982-68368 GCA_017165845.1 Thaumetopoea pityocampa | reverse complement strand
TGGTAGAAATATAACTGCAGGGGGTCCACCGGAACCAGCTAAATTTTGAAAGTGGTCTATGAGAAAAAAAAAGTATGGGAACTTCTGATCTATGACTACGTCGATATTGGAGAGAAGCGGCATCCGTTGAGTGTACAGTATTATTAATTGCGAAGTAGGTCGCTATATTTATCATACTTAACTTTCCATTCGGTCAGTACAAATTTCCTATTACATAGTGTAATACAAATTATCAGAAACACTGTTGAGTAAAGCACTTAAATTTTTTATACACATGTCTTCACTACGTCGGGGGTAAAAAGTGTTTATTGTACACAAGATTTTCATTAGCACGTATGCTTAGAACTCTATCTGTGCAATCGCAGACAGTTCATCAAAGTCATCCCAATTAACAAGAACTGACAGTGAGGCAGCACGCTGGGCTAAGCACCTGTAATTAGCGTTGCAAATATGCAGTCCTCTTGCAAACGGTCGTTGCTTTGTAACGACCTATCCAGATTGTTTGTCAGTCAGTTTGAAATCTGATTACCAACTTTGTAGACAACGTGGGCACCAGACTGTGGTGATTGTATCATCTTTCAAATGACTTTTCATCTAAGATCAAATTTCCAAAAATTTCGAAGCGAGATGCGCAAATTTAGATAAACTAATTTTTAATCATTATTATCTTTAAATATCTCTGTCACGTAAATAATTAAGTACCTATAGCCAGACAAATAGTTAATCTATATGACCCAAGATTAACATCGTTTTACAAATAGGTCGCTTTGAATATCAGGCAAATAACAAATCACAAAATTGCCCCTCGATCCGTGGCTCACGTTCAGGCCACTCAACTAAGTGGACATTTAATATAACACATTGAATAGTAAAGATAAATTAAATAGATAATTTGATTTTGATAAAGTTTTAAATTACGTGGAGACTTAAAGAACCATTGTTTTAGCGACTGTGTGTGAAGAATGAATGAATTTTTCACTTGTCAAATAAAAACCAATGCATCGAGAATTTCTATAAAGGTCAGCAACATATCAGTCAGGAGCAAAGCTACAGCTAGACTTTCCTAATATATACGACCCTGGCATCAGTGATTTCCCCCTAATGTTGCGGTGTTGTGGACGACCGCAAGTCGGTTAATGGTTACCAACTAGTGAACCGCGCGCTTATTTGCCCCATTTCTATGAAAATCTTGTAAATATTTACAGGATATTAAAATTCTACCAAGAAACAAGTTGGGGCAAACTTTGTGGGATGTGTGCGATGATGAAGTATATTTGTACCAAAGTCATCGATATTTATTTGCACCGCCAACAAGATCTTTGTAGAAATAAAGCGCTTGTAATAAAAGATCTTTATACAAGCGCTTTATAGAAATTGAAAAAAAAAATATTAAGATGTTGACACTTTAAATTAAAGGTAACTAGAACTAGCCGTTGAAAACAAGGAATGGACAAAATACTACATAAAACAAAATGACAGAAGCTGAAGAACCTGTTGAATTCAGCGGGCGCATAATTTTATAAATCTAAATGTTGACTGGAAGGGATCGTTGCTTGCGATAAGACCGCCCCGTGTACACTTCGTATTTGGAATTTTATGTAACAAGCTTGGTAATTAGTGTGTAATATATAATAATTTATCTACAGTTCGATGTGTAGCAAGTAGCAAGAGTGACAGTATCTGAAAAGAGAAAATCTTCGGGCAAGACGTGTATGTGTAGGTCTCACGGGGCCTGCCATCACTTAAATTCGAGACATTGAATAAGTGCTATGTAATATTATTTTTCTTCATCGTAATTTAGCTTTCTACGATATTATCAACATTTAAGAATTGCGCCATCTATCAGGGAAACATGGTACTATAGTAACACGTATCTTCGGTAGATGACGTTCTACGTTAAATATTTAATTAAAACAAATAACAAAAGTGGCATCGCAATAATATCAACACTAGTTAATCCAACCACAGCGACCGCGCCAGCTTGAGCGACTTACAATTTAGAATATAAATAGATACTAACAGTGTTTTTGAATGCCTGGGGCCTGGTATAAACCAGTATTACAAACATATCAGTATTCAGTTCCTTGTTAAGTTAATTGTGCTGAATCTTCTTTAGTCGGTTTATACAAATGGCCTAAATTAATATTAAATGGTTTAAGACAAGACGGTGCAGTGGAGGAAACTTAGTAGGAAGACGGACCCTGACTATTGAAACTAGGATTAATAACGCCAAGAAGAAGGTTTAAGTCAAGACGGTATATAAGTGTAGTTTACGTGGAAATAAATGTAGGATATAAAAAATACTGGGCTGGCTAATCACTTAAGAGTAATAATTTTGGTAGGTATAGCGGGAAAATGATGCCCCATAATGACGAATAATGATTAAATCATCAGCTATAGCTCGAAATGTAGCAGGAGTGGCAGTATCGGAAAAGAGAAGATCTACCAATCAGATGCTGTTGTCTCCGGGACCTGCCACCGCCCCTACGGTTGATGTCGGGACGTTGTATAATTGTATATACGCTAGATCCCTATCAAATTTCATTAGCGTGATTCAGAATTCTAATGTCGTCACTCAAGAGCTGCGCCATCTGTTGAGTATGTGTGGTACTATGTAGTGATGTAGGTCGCCACAGTAGGCGTATTGGAGATCCCAGTAGAAGTCAGTTGAATGACGGATGATGCCTATTATATCACATCCCTCAGCTGAATCTCACAGCATACACAGGAAATGATGAAGCTATCATTATGGTGCCTACAGTAAGTTACATGCATACAGTCATACCTTTTTCGCTGGCTTTCCGGTTTGGGAATCGAACCCCAGCCTCCCGCGTGATCAGCGGAGATACTGACCACGATACTAATGAAGAGTTGGAGTAAGCAGACTTCTTTCCACTTGCTACGATCGTTTAATGCAGCAAAGTGATAATCCGTGGCCCACTTTTCGGCCCCGCGAAAAACGAGACGTGTCAGATGGGAAACTACGGCGCCGCCATTTTATAAGGTTCGAAAATGTTAAAGTTCCTTATTGCATTCGCATATAAATAGAAAGTAAAGAGGGTGAAGCAGGAAAGGCGTATTGAGCAAGGAGTATGGAATTTGGAAAAAGCACTACAGGATATAGGAAACTCTTACTATTTCGGAAGGAGTAAGAACAGACAGTAGTAGCTCAGGGGGCCGGGGTCGCTTACCCGTATACTTAATTTGCCTATTTGCCGGACAGACTAAAAGACTAAGTACTCCCTGACCTGACAGTAAATTATGATATATTTGTTTTAAAAAAGGGAAAACCTTATCGAGTAAAATTTATGATTAAAATTAATGAAAACGTGATGTGTTAAAATTGTTATAAGTGGTAGACTGTAGCGTCTCTCCCATCTGCGGATGCGAGCATTATATATGTATGTATGTATGTTCTTCCAAGAAACCGACCACACACTTAACCCTCAAAGAGTCAACCCTCATATAAACATCGATTCCCAATAATGATACAGAAAATGTATTTTGGGACGTTAACCCCTCCATTCTCGAGAAAGCTGGGCATCGTCACGGGCGGGACTAGAGTCACAACACAAACAAGTCAGCCGACCGCAGCCAACTGTAGTTGTAAGAAACCCCGTATAAAGTTGTTTAAACAAATGTCGGGGTTCGTACGGTGCGAGCGATAAGAGAAAGCGGGTTGGTGGAACGAGTATTATAAACTAACAAATAAAGGAATAAAAGGATTTTTCCAAAGTACATTATTTTTCCAGACTACTGTTTTGGTTGGTTAAAAAAAATTGTTACTCATTAACAATTTTACTGCTAATACAATAGACAACGATTCTTTGCTCATAACTAATCTGAAAAAGTTTACGGACAGTCTATATAGCACTGTTATAAATTACAATCAAAATGTTAAAACACATAGGTAAGTATAACCATTGCTTTAACCTACTATAATAGGTTAATATTGACAATCAGTCAGGTACTGTATTAGCTGATTTTTTAATGTTAGTTAAAAAATAACAATCATAACTTATAAGTATACCCAATTAATTGGTTAATAAATTAACAAATTTTCCTCTGCTACTATTTACTAAGTGAATATGCTGTCCATGTATTGGCCGAGTTAATTGGTTGTGAACAACAGAAAGATTTTTTGAGTGTGGAATTTCACTGGACACGGGTCTCCTTAAAAACGAGGGAGTGCCATAATTTCAACGCTGGGCAGGCATCTTCGGAGTTCGCATAAGATTTTGATTGATTAACAGGATAATGTTACCCGGTTCACACAGCATCCGCGACCAGATATGGATGAAGTGCTGCTGTTAATATACCGGCGCTACACAGCAAAAGTTTTTATGTTTATTAATTACTAGCTTTTGCCCGCGGCTCTGCCGGCGTGAATGTCAATTTTCTGCTACATGAGAAATCCCGATACAATCATAGATAAATAAAATTTACCACTTTTACTTGACCTCTCGTACCTAAGCGGCGACTACTAAAACATGGATCAAGCTGTATCTTCAATTCTACTGGAGCGATTTTGATGAAACATGCCGCATTAATTAAACCGCAATAGGACCTTTAAGACTGTAACAGTTTAATCAAAATCTACCAGCTGGTTTTTGCGTGAAGTCCGAACAAATAAACAAACATCTATGCATTTGTCTTCAGAAGCCCGTAATTAGTCGATCTGAATAGTGCGTTTTTAAATATCTTTGATTTTTGAAAATTTGACATTTAACAGTTTTATAATAGTACTAGCTATTGTCCACGGATTCGTTCACGGGTTCATCTTTTTTAATCTGTAGTCTTAATTACCGTAGTACCTTTTTGTAAACGACGATTGCTGTCTTTCATTTTGGGACTAAAATTACTAAGTTAATTCACCTTCTTAGGGGTAAAACTTTGAAAAACGTTCATAAATTTGTACATATATTTTTAACCAAAAGCAGGTATATGAAATTTCGTGTTACTACCTTCAAGTGACACTTCCATACAACTGTTCATCCCTTATTTCTAAAAATTATTTCTTCTTGCATGCTTACAACATAAAAAGTATCAACTGCCAAAATCTCGAGTTTGTGGCCACAGCGGCTTAAAATCTGAGTTGATGAATCAGTCAGTCATCAGTGATGAATCAGTCAGTCAGTCAGGACAAGTAGTTATAACGTTTATTAATTATTGCATTCGCGAGCATGTGTCACACGTCTCCCGTCTCCCTGCCGCCACCTCTCGCACCTCGCGCTACACATCAAGCATTGTATACACCCGCGACCCCGGCTCGCCGCGGGAATACATTACCGGACTTGTGAATGGACAATTTCAACGTTGATATTGACATTAAAATAATTATGTTTACGCAATGTGAACGATTCCTTCTATATTTGTAAGGGAATGTTTGTCCGCCGATTTCGTTCGAAATGGAATGTGAGAACAGTTTTTTTTTCGTTTTAAATCTCATCATGTGGTAATTAATCATTATACTATTAACAGTCTTCCTATTTTAGAGTGTGTTTATGAGCGGTATATTATATTTATGTTATCACTGACCTAATATAGATATAGACGCTACGTCTAGTACAAAACTCACGACAAAAATGTCCACACTTGAGGTATACACATTTGTAGATACGTCTGAGATTGAATAATCTAATTTGCGAGCTACTGCTTATAACATAACGCTTGAAATCGCATAGAATGTCAAATAGCATTCATTCGGAGCTTCGTCCATTGTCGGTAATTGTCAAAAAAACCTGTTAACAAAGAAGTACACGCGCTAGATTCTTTGCACTTCTTTGATGCGGATTTTTTTCGCCCGTCGATCATGTGTCTATAGATACATGGTCTAAGTATCTAATTTTAAAAATTGCTGTGACGCCGGCGTATAGCGTCACTCCATTTCTTCCCGTGGGTGCTGTAAGAACCAGCTGAGAGATCTACCCGGATAATGGGCAGCAGAGTTATCCTGTTATACAATTGAAATCTACTGCGATGTCCGAGACGCCTGGCAAGCGTGGCGTCTATGGCAAACCCCTCCTTTTAAGAAGGAAGCCCATGCCTGATTGTGACTCTACTTTCTGTGCCAATGAGTTCCGGGTTCGAATCCCGGTAGGAAATTTGTACGATAAGCACAAATTTTAGTGTCCGAGTCATAGTATCCAAGACACATGGAATCAGTTTGTGTGAGTGTCCAGAATAGTATTATATTATATCAATGGTCAATAATCTTGAACGAACGGTCAATAATAATGAAATATTTGAATAGTAGCGTGAGTAACAATGGATGTACCTACACGCACTTTATGAGACGACGGGCTGGCAGGGATTCTCATCTAGTCTACTTCGCAGCAGAGGCGTGGTTACCGCCGTATCAAAGATATGGAGCCCCCAGCCGCAGGGGCCCCGAACCAGTGTAGGCAAAAATTTGTAAAATGTTAGCCACAATGTCACTCAAACTCTTTGGCCGTTCGCGAAGCTTGCCGCGAAAAATAATCCATACACGATCACACATGTATTCATACACGCACATGATCAATATGATCATGCGTGAGTTTTGGTCATGTCTGCGCAGCAAGGACCCTTTAAATGTTCAATACTAAAGGAAATAATAACTAATAATCAATATAATATTTATTTTATTCAATGGGAGTGTTTTTTAGAAAGAAGGGCTCCCTAACAAATTTTGATACAGAGCCCGTCTAGGGCAAGCTGCGCCACTACTTCGGTGTTATGTAAATCGTAATACGCCATTTTAATATCCCATTTTAAAACTGAGGATATTGTGATTAAAAAAAATTCAAAACTTATCAAAATATACACTCGACGCGTGTAGATCAGTTCAAATTTGGCACTGATGGCCATTTTGAAAAAATATATGAAGAACCTCATAATTGTTGCGTTCCATCCCATACCCACTCTGTTAATATTTTGTCTTTTTGATCGTAGTAATGAGATGTCACATGTTAGTCATATGTCACGTGTAGTCAGGTCGAGTGACAATATCAATAGAGTTTAGTCGTAACTGGCATATTTAGAAAACACATACATTATAACACATTACAAACACATTATAAAAACAACACATAAAAAAGGCCTTAGTTTATAGAGAAAAACCGAAAATTTAACTTAATGCAGTTATATTTTCAAATTATTTATTTGCCAACCGGAAATAATTTATTCGCATATGGAAGAGTCCCCTATTGACTACATATTTGACGGTTATTGGGTAAATAGCTTATCATTTAAATTAAATCCATAATTTTTACAGTTTTTCAATTTCTACGTATAAGACACCTTACATATTTTTGGGATAAAATGTAGCTCAGGCTACTTTCTGAAAATCTTCGTAATCAATTCGTCCGCTTAAATTAGTCTGAACAAATAAACAGATCGAGAGACAAATAAAATCTTTAAACGCGTTTTACGTTTAAGCGAGTTTTGAGTTTGGTAACATGTAAATAATTGTAAGCTAACCTAAATTTAATAATCATAGTCAGTCGCATCAATTTTATTTTATATGTATAGAGTTTAAATTCTGCAACAATTACTTCCATCACTACTTTGAAAATACTTACATTATCAAAGATATTTTAAAATTTTCTGGAAGTAATGGTTTTTTTACGTGTCATTATTTATCTCGACTCTTTTGCCAGGATCCGCCTTTCGATTCGATCTACCCCACGTTGCTCGATCTTCAAAATACTCACTCAGTGGTGAATCCACTGGATCTCATACTTTACTGGAAAGAAACGTTATTTGAAATATATCTATCAATATCCTTAGTGATTTTAACTAAACTATTATAATATTTACAGAATTCAACTGTACAGAAGTAACAAATAAATTATATTTATAAACCACCACAATAGTTTGTATCAACAACAACAGTTATTATATCGTCGCCGCTTGAGACCTCATAAACCAATAGCGTGCGAGCTGTGAGATTTTATATCGCAATAAAAAGAGAAACACACATTTGTTATATAGTCAAATATAGTTTTTTTTTTTTTTGTAAGTGACCCTGCTGACGATACATCCAAATGGAACCTATCCAAATGACAGGCATGGCGTACATCCAATTGGTAATTCACGTTCGGTTCAGCATTTCAAATAGCGACGTTTATAACATTAACGACAAATTTGAAGTCGTTAGTGGAGCCTGTAGGCCTTTGGGTTCAACGCATTACATTCACTTAGATTCTTACATCATCATTAGCATGGTTAATTCCAACAAAACTTTCTATCGGAACTTTGACCCCAGCAAAGTAAGCTGCAGTAGTATCATCGAAGGTTACCCGAATAAATATAGATAAGATGATGCTGAAGATTAGCCTCGGGAAACAATCTACAATGATTTAAGTTTCCGCAGGATTAAGTCCGATAATCTCGTCCATTCCAAATCTGGGTCAAATCTTTGTTGATGTCGCTAATAACATCCGACTATATACTTATAGTCAAATTTACTTCAAGCTCCTTTATACTTAAAGGAGCTTGAAGTAAATTTGTGAACCACCTGCGTAAAGGTAGTAATACACTGAATGTATTTTCCTGGAGAGTAGTAGTAAATACGATAAAAAGTAATGGAGATAAAACATTACCCTGTGAAAAACTGGGTACTATAGTGTGCCAAGAAGACATGGCGTCTTTAATACGTGCACGCTACCGACCGACGACCAAACAGCTAAATACGAAACGATTCAATTGCCAATTGCCGTTGAAGATATCTTTAAAAGAACTTAATATACGAAGCAAGTTAACAAACTCTACATTATTAAAAGCATTTTTAGAGTCAAGCAAGCAAAATAAAAATAGCTTACCACTGTCCGCGACTAATCTGGCATCATCTGTTATTTTTACGAGCGCTGTGGTTGTATTATGACCGAGACGAAAGTTGGACTATAATGGGTTTAGGAGATTATTTTTGAAATGGAAGGTCCTAAGTGGACAGTAGACTTATCGCTCAAGAATTTTCAAATAGAAATGTCATATAAGAACGATACGAAAGTCAGAAATAGTTTTGGAATTGATTTTTTTAGGAAATAAAAAAAATAAAAGAAAGGAAATTAACGCTTTTTTGCACATCGTAAGAAGAGAACCACTGGAGATAGAAAATCTATATTATGTAGCTAAGCTTGTTTCATTCCACTCTGCATTGGTACCCCTTTGGTACACAAATATAAACTTTATTTGTTATAGTTAATCAAAATCATTTATTATATTTTACAGTATAGATAGATATTACAATAGTATATCATAGTCTATGTATAGTAGTGGATAAGGCTTCGTCCCGAATCCGAGAATCGGAAGTTTCGGTTTCAATCCCCGGCTGGTACGCTAAAATTATCATGGCTTTTTGTGTTTCGGAAGGCACTTAAAACATTGGATGCCGATTGGTGTTTCAACAATACTTATCGTTAGCAAAAATTGTAGTTACAGTGTGACGTCAGATGGCAATCGGTCATTTTATTCCACCGCACAGCCGCATCCTTTGAAAAAAAAACACTAAGTGTGTGCCTAGCGAGACTCGAACCCGAGACCAATTAGCATAGAAAGTAGGATCACCACCGCTGAATCAATCAGTCGCCAAATCGAGTTACAATCAATCTCCCTTTTATGAAGTTCTTGAGACCCTTAAATAAAGTTCCAATTTAAAAAGAACCCTTGTTCCGAACATTTCCTGCGAGGGATAAATGCTTTAAAAATAAATCTCGACATACCTAACTTAAAGGAAAAGAAAACAACATTTAAATCAACACAAATTTCATTGGAAAGTTAAAGACGTCCCGATCCAACGCGCACCTTTCACTTCCCAGGCCCGCTCCGACTGTGCGAGTACGTAAAGGAGCGCACACACTGCGGGAGTCGATCTTAACACAACACAGACAAATCAGCTTGGAGGCGTTTTTGCGTTTCCACTAGTGTTTTTACACACAATGACTAAAACCGGAATAAATCGCTTTGCGCCAGCCGCCACGTGCTCCGCACTCTCGCATTCGTCGCTTATAAGTAGCGTTAGACTTCTAACGCTACTTATAAATAACTTTATTTATACATATTAAATTACGTTTAATAAATACATATATACACTCACGCCGGTATCCCATAAGGGTAGGCAGAGACCACGGTTTGTCACATACTACGATCCTGACACACCTCTCTCGCCTCATCCACATCTATACATCTTTTCGTACACTTTCGTCGATTAAGGGTACTACGAACTTGACCTTTTTGAAACAAGTTGTTAATTTGATCCAGGTAATTTTTTCCCGGGCGCGCTCTTCCGACACTTCCACTCACATTTGCCCGGTATATTCGTTTCGTATGTATAATCATATAATTATATTACGTTTAATATGTATAATATTTAAGTACCTAACTATAAAAATATAGAATAAAAAA
>WUAW01001186.1:40046-54804 GCA_017165845.1 Thaumetopoea pityocampa | reverse complement strand
TATATATATATTACAGGTGTACAGGTGGTTTCGCTTTTCATTTACTTATTCCTGTTTTAATTTAGATTCCAAAGCTTACATAGTCGCAGTACGCTTTACAATCGAGGGTGGGGTATTCCAAAGCCTCACAGCCTCAACTGCATAGGAGTTACAAAACCCATCTTTAAGTTTTCCATCTATCTCAAGTATCTTGAATGAGATTCATAAAATAATTTAAGAGGCATGTAAATAAGATTTTTTTAAGTTATTTTAATTTTTAATTTTATTAAATAATTTTACATGACTTTCGGGACAGGATTTGTGTACGTGGGGATAATTACATATATGCATGTGTAATTACATATATGTGTGTGTATATGAGTGTATGTACACATGTGTAAGTATGTAAATGTGACGTGTATATGTGTGTATTTGTATGTTTATATATGTATCATTCGGTTGCATATCGTGACTTCTGCGTGGCCCTGTCAGAATACCAGCGGTGCGTGCATCTTAGCTGCAGCACATGCTGAGACGCGGATCAATTTCTGTCTGACACCGTGTCTTTTTTGTGTAATTTCATATTTGTATATACTTATTTGTGAGACAAAAATAAATATTTCTCTTTCGTTTCTTTCTTTCTATAATTGTTAAAGAGAGAGACAAAGAATGAGGGTATATGAAACAGAGCGAGAGAGAAAGAATTGTATTAGAAGCCATTTTTCAAATCGTGAAGTTTACATATGTACTATCAAAATAACACCGCTTTAAAAGTTAGGTACCAATGAAAAAAATCGGTGCTTACAACTGCCTTAGAAGAAGTATTCTTTGTGTATTATTCTGTGTGCACTGGGCGGCGATTTTGTCACAAAATACCAGGCCAGTGAGGGCCAAGTAATATGACAATCCACGCCCTTCAACTTTTCAAAATCATGCACGCGTATAAATTTAATAATTATCACTCGATTCAAACAGGGATGGAAAATATCGCAAGGGAACCTTCATTTCTGAGAGATTTTCTCGACGGGGTCTGAAATCTACCAGACCGCATTAGGCCAGTGTCGTGGACTATTGCCTAACCCTTATTGTTCTGAGAGAACTATGCTAGATTATAAGACAGTAGATAGATTAATGATTATATATCTATATATAAATTAGGTCACGGAGTACTTAGTTTTTTAGACTATCCAGTAAACAGAATTAAGTATACGGGTAAGCGACCCCGGCCACCCGAGCTACTACTGTCTCTTCTTACTCCTTCCGAGATAGTAGTATCCTATATCCTATAGTCCTTTTCCCAAATTCCACATTCCTTGCTCAAGACACCTTTCCTACCTCATCCTCTTTCCGTGGGAATCTCGCCATACGCCTCGCCTCGCGCATTTCGACTCTATGGTATCATTTGTGCTGGCCCAGTTGTGCTTGACCTTCCCTTGGTCCTCGTTCATAGGTTACTTAAGTACAGCTATCATTAAGCTAGATATTACCTTAACAGTGAAGACCGGGTAGTCCTATGGTCTAGGATGCACCAGCCCTAGAAGATCCATTCACCTTGCAGCTGATTTATCACAACAGCACAGCAAATTTTCCAGTTTCTTCTTCAGTGTTACAGTATCGACATGCTGTGGTGTTCAATAAATTCTTCCTATATACGAGTAGATGATCGTTAGCACTATAACGGCCTGAAAGTTTCGCTACAAGCCTACGCAATTGCATGTTGAGCCCGAATATTTTTATTCTCTTACTCATTCTCCTATAAACTTTGTGTGTCCCCCCCCCCCTCCCATAAAGTGTAAGAGCGCTCGCTCCAAGGCGTTTCCGCTCAACTATATGTTTTACCTTGGCATGTGTCACAAGGGACACCTACATATTATGTTCGGAACACTGTATTGATTCACCGTAGTAAATTTGAGCGGAATCCGTCACTGACTTTGTTTAAAGCTTCAGTTATTGTTAATGATACTTTTGTATGAACTGCTTTTTTTGGAATGGAAAAAACAGTTGAAACAGGAACTTATCTTAAGTTTCGTGTTTCAAATAAAATCTTGTACGCTGAGTCGGTGATAATATTGTGGAAGAGTTGCGGCGAATGCTATACATCAAAAACAGAGGCATATGAATGGTATAAAGTAGAGATCCCCAAACTTGTAGGTTTTGTAGAGCACTTGCCATGTTTTTCGATTTTTATATAGACCCTAGGGGGTCTATATAAAAACCTAGCTAATACTGCTAATTCATTAACTTCAAATGTGTTTTTGACAGCTGGCGTGGACCCCTCCCAGGTTATCGTCATTGAAAGGCCAATAATTGGCAGTTCATGGCCTTGTTCTTCTCGACGTTCAACGGCTAGTAACAACGAAAATATCGACAGAATCTAGAAGCTGTCTTGAAACATCGTCGTATGTATCTTAGAGAGTTGGCTCAAAAGCTGAACATTTTTCTATTAAGTCTGTTTTCTTCGTAATTGATTTGTGAGTCCACTGAAGCTGTAAAAGAGTTTTCACTGAAGAAGCTAAAGGCCCCCCAATCAGCCTACGAAAAATGTATGAAGATCTGTGTAAAGTGTTGGCGTTGTTGTATATCAGCAAAGGAACCAACCTACCTATGAAGACGATAAAATATTTTTTTATGAATGATTTGTTTTTTGTCCGAATACTTACTACACTAAATGTATATTACTATTTTTTCGTCTGTTTTATTTTTCTTTCTAAATTATTGGTTAATTTAATTTATTGTATTGAAAAAAATAACGCTTTTTTTATAAAAAATTACAATTCTTTGAACCAGTGTAATTTTGAAACTATGTACTTATATCATAAAGGTAATGCGATAAACCATAGACAAGTATTGTTTGTCGATCGTGTTTACAAAATATGAGTGATTTCAACTGGTTGTTATTCAAATTATGATCAAAGTTCATTCCAATGGAACGATGTCAGGAAAATTTCTTGATAAACAGAGAGTTACTTTATCATATAAAATGATTTTGAGAAATTGTATTAGGTGCTAAAGGAACTTTAAATAACACAATTCATACAGACTATAATTTATATATTAGATAGAACAGAGCTGATTATTGACTGATTTCAAGGTTAAAGCGATGACATATGACCGTTTTCATTTTATTAAACCTGGTTGCTAGGCTTATTATATAACCTGGTTGGATTAATTTCCCATCACATGGCCTCATTGACTCTAGAATACTAGAGTCAATGAGGCCATGTGATGGGAAATTAATCCAACCAACAATTGGTTTGCAAATCAGTCATAAAATATTATGACTGATTTACAAACCAACCATGATTTAATCAAAAATTTAAATAATTCACGAGTTTTAACCTGCAAATTATTTATCGATTTTTTGCTACATGAGAAATCCTGACACAATCATAGATTTATATAAAAAAACCTTAGATCCACTTTTACTTGACCTCTCGTACCTTAGCGGTGGTTACTAAAACAGAGATCAAGCTGTATCTTCAATACTACTACACCGAATTTGATGAAACATGCCCTATTATTTAAGTCGGAATAGTATCTTTAAGACTGTAATAGTTTAACCAAAATCTACACACTTGTTTTTGCGTGAAGCCCGAACAAACAAACAAACAAACAAACATCGATGGATTCGGTTTCAAAAGCCCTTAATTAGTCTATCTTAGTTTGTTTTTCAATATCTTTGATTTTTGAAAATTTTATATTTAACAATTTTATAATAATATATACAGATAGATAAGACAATGTGCTTTTATGACAGAATCTCCTAAACTGAAGTTCCTAATTTTATTTTTTTTTTCATATATATTTCCTTGTTTCACTGTTATGTTATTATATATAACTTTAAGTGGAAATATAATTTGTATATTGTAATTTTGTACATTATTTAGATATTGTATGTTTCAAAAATAATAAATAAAAAAATAATATGTATTTAGCTTTTGATATCATCTGCCCGTTATCTTATATATAAAAATTTCGTCTCACGTTATCTGTGGTCGCACTCCTCCGAAACGGCTCGACTGATTTTTATGAATTTTGTTTATATATATTTGGTAGGTATGAAAATAGGTCGTAAAGTATATTTCACACCGTTAGGTGATCAGGGTGTGCCTATCAAGAAAATTTTGTTTAAGTGAATCTATATGGCAGAACAACGTTCGCCGGGACACCCAATGTATTGTAAAAATCATCGAGTTGCATTTTACGTCCGAATAACGTGGGCGTTAAGTAGCGGCCGTCCGAAATTTATTGGCAATAATTGACATCGGCTCAGATGATAGACAATCGGTAATTGGTCGATTAGACCAATCAGTAGTTGATGACTTTAATCGTGTTCCAGTCTCTAGTAATCACTTGGTAATTGGATCACTGAACAACGCCCGTCGACAACACTATTTGGGAGATTTTTTATAGTTTTCTGCATTTATGTTGTATGTACACTCTATTATCTCTCTGCCGACAAACTGCCGCGCAGTTTGGCAGATGAATATGTTAAGTGTGTGCTTTTAATGTAATTGTTATAAATAAATTAAAAAAAAAAAAAAATACTTTATTTATATTTTATGGCGACGGCATAATAATGGCGACACTCCATCTCCTCCAGTGGATGCTGTGACATCCAGCTGAGGGATGTAACAAGACAATGAGTACCAGCGTTATCCTGTTAATCAATCAAATCAATCAAAATCTACCGCGATAGCCAAGACGCCAGCCATGCGGAGATAATATGTCACATTCCTCCTTTTAGTGGAAGAGGCAAATGTCCAGCCGTTGACTCCAAGGACTGATGTTGATGACACATGAATCATTACTGCTGACATAAGTTACAACTATATACTATATATAGGAATTATTTATTATTATCCTTTATTGTTTCCACAATACGGTTTTGAAATATCAATTTGGGAAGAAAAACTCAAAAGCCGTCGAGGCAGGTACTATAACAAATAATCTTTTAGATTTATCTCTATTCACCGATTCTGACAGCCCAACTTATTTGAGTAATGGTGAATAGTATCCCGCTGACACGTCAGCGGCGGGTGAACTATTCGGAGGCGCTGACAAACTTTTCATTTAAATTGCTTCACACCGTACGAGGTGTATGAGTTAGAACGCGCTGACACTGAAGTTTAGGACTGAATAGGGGGGTTTTCAAGAAATATTTAATAATTACATACCTGTTTGTAAGGCACTACTTAAAACAGCATGGAGATATTGACATGGGACGTTAAGTAGTGCTTACCACGTCCAGATGTTAGATGGGTTAACCATTTCGAAGTGTACATAGTTTAGAACTGATCGCCGTGTATTGGAAGACATATAAAGCAGTGGATCTCGACTGGTGTCTAAATAATTTTAACCGCCGCAGAAAAGGGGGAAGGGGAATGTCCGCACCAGATCACGTAAGGCTTCGTCTAGCCACACCTATAACAACTGTCCCTGGTTTAGGTCAGGGTAAGTATACGGGTAAGTGACCCCGGCCCCCCGAGCTACTACTGTCTCTTCTTACTCCTTCCGAGATAGTAGTATTCTATATCCGATTCATAAATTCCAACCTTCCTTTCCTACCTCATGCTCTTTCCTTTCCTTTCCACTAAGCCGTGAGAACGTAATAAGGAACTTTAACACTTTTGAACCTTATAAAATGGCGGCTTCGTGGTTCACCACCCGACACGTCTCGTTGCCCGGGGAACGAAATGTGGACTGCGGATAGCTACATGGAAAGAAGTGGTCTCCACCTACCCCAATGGGAAAGTGGCGTGACTATATGTATGTATGTAGATGTACTATAGTCTCTGCCTACCCTTATGGGACATCGGCGTGAGTGTATGTATGTATGTAGATGTACTATAGTCTCTGCCTACCCTTATGGGACATCGGCGTGAATATATGTATGTACTAAAACTCCGGCCTTTGTTTCTTATAGTAAATGCAATAAGCCTTGTCGTAGAGCGATAAGAACGCTCAGATACTTCCTCAAATTAGCGGCCCAATCGTAAACCTACACCACGTAGTTATCGTTGATAATTAATCCAAGAACCCTTGCTAATATTGGTAGTTACCAAGTCCACTTTCTTGTTCTAAAAAACTAATTAATCTAACGCTATCTTAATATGGATATTTGAAATTAAAATTAAACTTCATATTACCTACAGATATATCACAGAATATATATTATTAGCTTTTGTCCGTAGCTCCGCTCGCGTGAATGTCGGATTTCCGTTACGTGAGAAATCTCGAAACAAACAATTTTTTATATAAAAAGCCTTAGTACTACTTTTACTTAATCTTCAATTCTACTGGACCGAATCTGATGAAACATGCCGCAGTATTACGTCGGCATAGTACCTTTAAGACTGTAATAATTTGACCAAATTCTACCCGCTGGTTTTTGCGTGAAGCCCAAACAAACAAATAAACAAACATCAACATTTTTTTTATATCATTGATTTACAAAGGATATAGCCCAAATCCGTCCCGCATATAAATGTAAGAGTATAGCAAAGAAAATGTATCCATAAATCATAAAGTAAGATATCTAATTGTTTTTTTTACTAACATGTTATGTTCTACCTAATCAGTGCTTCCACACTTTACGAGTTTCCCCATAGTTAATTTTTGCAGATCAGAGTGAAAGCAGAAGTCGAAAGTCATATAAAAATACAGTAAGTATAAAATATATAAAAATAAAGTATAAAGTAAGTATAAAATATGTAAGAGTCACATTTTTACGTAATTATTATTTTTATACTTGAGCTGATTGAAAATAAAAATTGTTTATTATGATAATTTATAACGATATTTCATACTAATAATTAACTCAAAAACAAAACTAGGTGGAATATAGAATTATTCTCGGTAACACAGTCAGCACAGGCAAATGTCAGTTGTATGTATTTTATGGCCTGGTATCCAAGACCTTTACGCCATGTCGTATATAATATATATTTTCGTCAATTTAACAATACAAAGCCGTTGTATCTTATTTTATTGCTTCTTGAGAGTTTTGATGAGATTTCTTGAGAGTTTTTGAAAAAACACGTATTGTTCACTGACAATATTGGTTACTGTTAATTATTGACAATTGATACACAAAACAACACCAATTTTACATATCAAACATCACAATAAAATAATATAAAACACTAAAATACAACTTTAAATGATTCTTCACTCGGGTTGCCGCCAAAACTTCTCAAAATTGTCAAACAAGTGTCGTGCACCGGCGATTGTTCCGACATTTTGTTTCTTGTTCCATAAATATAAATAAATAGTTTGTTGTGCTAATATTTTTGTTGTTTTTTAAAGTCGTGTCCAGTCGAGTCCTCGGATTCCTTTATTTTATTTAAGCTAAAATATTGAACTACTTATTTGTCCTGTTTGTCAAAACTAACTTCCAAACAGAAAAATATAACGTAAAGTAATAAAAAAACCCACAAAATATAAAGGATTATTGTTATTTCCTTCAACAGTATGTTATCACTCCTTTAACGTCTCCAAATTTCCTTGTCATACATAATAATATGATACGCAACCGGAGTCATAGAAATTTGGCCAATGTGCTTTGACATTTAACGATATTATAATAGTATAGATAGACAGATTACTGCGTGGTTGTATTCTCATTTCTTCATACCATCAGTGTATTCCCGTGTGGGGCCGCCATAATAATAACGTGACTCCAGCTGTACGCGTTGGTGCTGTGAGAACCAGCTGAGAGATGTCCCAGGATAACGGGCAACACAGCGTTGTCCTGTTATTCAATCAAAATCTACTGCGATCTCCAAAACGTCTGCCAGACGTGAAGATTATGGCAAATCCTACCACCACGAACGAGGCCCATGTCCAGCGGTGGACTACCACGGACTGATGATAATAATGATGATATTCTCATTAGTTCAAATACTAAGGGAAAAAAATTCTGAGTCCTATCCACTATCAACATAAAAATGTGTAGTATTAAAATAATTGTGGGAGGGATAATGCGTAGGCACCTGCCGCAGCGACAGGTCCCTTCAGCCCGACGTACACTTCTCAGTAAAGACAAATTACTGTACATTTTGTTTTATATTTTTGTCCCGCCACCTGAGCCTACCCTCCTCTCATTTGCTTAAGATTTTTGTTTAAATTTTAGATAAAACACAGTCCAGCTTTATTTTTTTTACTCCCACAAACACGGCCTTTGATTTGAACACAGAAATGACACCAATTTTACTTGGACTGCAACATATAACGATTATTAAATAGTAAATATATTAAATCAAGCATATTCGAAAAGGAGTGTTTCAGCAGCAAGAGCCGCTTTTTGCGAGGCATCATTATGATGGCCTAGGAGGCGGCTGAGAAAGAGGGGGAGGCAAACGCACTCAACTCAGCACGAATAAAATGTCCAGGATATAAATGTAAGGCCTCTGACCTAGTAGGATCTGTAACCACCATAGAATATAGCCTGAGAGAAGCGGGAAGGGCACCCCATTAGTCGATCGGAAGCAGCCTGTGGAGGCGGTGCGCGCCCATTGAAGGAGTTAGGGAGATAGTGACCCCCGCAGCCTTCCTCACGGGCTACAAAAGGACTCGTTCGTGCAGTGTTTATGGGAGCAAACACCAAAAAACCGTTGTGCCGTGCGCTCGGTAAAGCGGTTTGCGTCAGGCATTTTCAACACGATAAAAAATACAATTAGTTTCTACTATCGAATCTTGTTTCTGTAAAATATTGATATTACCCGTCCGGATTATTGATACAGATTTCTAATTTAAACTTAAAATATTATCACCCTTCAAATTATTCAAGTCTCTAGCTCACCACAAAGTTTAAATTCAACTGCAAAACAGGTAGACAAACAAAAAAGACAGTCAATAAAAGGAATCGTGTTAAGAATTTAATTAGACACGTGTGGTAATCTACTTCACTACATAGTACCACACATCCTCAACAGATGGCGCAATACTAAAGTAACGACATTAGAAGTCTGAATTACGCGCATGAAGTTTAATAGCGACTTGGCGTATATACAACGTCCCGACATTAACCGTTTGGGACAATGGCAGGCCCCGCCAGACATAACACCCGTCTGGACGGAAGATCTTCCCTTTTCCAATACTGCCACTCCTGCCGCATGCACGCAGTCCATACACGCATACACGCATAATCGTTCACAGACACTCACACACGCACCGTCATGCGTATATAAACAAAACACACACGGGCATTCACAAAGACAATCAGTAATTGTCACACACACGCATTTGCCCATACACACGTGGACTTATACTCGTATATACTCAACTTATACTCGTATATACTCAACTTATTCGGAAATATTTTCATTTGCCTCGACTAGAACTTACATAAGAAAAACTATTATGTTAACTGCTAAATATAAGCGACCCTATTTTAGACATGAACAACTAATTAAAGATCCGAGCAGTTAATTAAGAACAGGGCGAGGCGACTCTATTAAATTTCAAGTACATGAAAAATATATTTAAAACGTGAATTATTATAATTATGTAAATGTTGGTAAGTCTTTTAGTAATTTCGTATAATTTATTAAAAAAAAATATTATTCCACCAAGACATAATGCTGAACCGAGTTGGATTAAATTCAGTTGATACATAATTAGAACATGCTCTATAATAAAACATAACATATAACATCTCAGCACACGAGCAAACCCACAAGCAACAGCCTTGTGAACGTATATTTGCGAATGTTTTATATTAATCCATGATGACGTTGATGATTACGTCACCAGCTATAGGGTCGAAGTGTGGCAATATCGGAAAAAGAAAGATCGGTATGCTATGTCTGGCTGGGCCTGCCACCGCCCCGACGGTCGATGTCGGGACGTTGTATATACGCTAAGTCGCTATCAGACTTCGTTAGCGTGATTCAGACTTGTGTCAATGTCGTCACTCAAGAGCTACGCCTTCTATTAAGGAAGGAGAAGTGGGTCACTACAATATCATCACAGTTTTAAAGCATAATAAATAATAGGCTCTAACGTCACAGTATGAGAACTTATTTTTCCTTATTTTAATAATTTGAAAAGTACTTTAGAAAATAAATCTACAAAATATTTTCTGTTCCAAGCAACTATAAAACAAGTTTATAGCCATTTAAAAGTAAGTATCATACTTCAACTAAGGAGACATACACGACCAAGGAGATATAACGAAATGTAGTAAACGTTTGAAATGGAGATAAATTTACACATGAACTGCTTGTCACTTGGATCCGAGTGGGTTGGTGCCATTGCAAAAGTACCGCCCACTCGTATGCGAGCGACAAAATTTAAGAAAAAAATATTTTGGTTCCCGAGATTTGAATTTACTCAAATAAATTTATAATATGTTTTATTTAGCTTTTGCCCGCTGTTCCGCTCGCGTGAGTGTCAGTTTTCCCCTACATGGGAAATCCTGACACAATCATAGATTTATATAATAATTATAGAACCAGTTTACTTGACCTCTCGTACCTTAACGGCGACTACTAAAATAGGGATCAAGTTGTATCTTCATTTCTACTGAACCGATTTTGATAAAACATGCAGCATTATTTAAGTCGGAACAGTACCTTTAAGACTGTAATAGTTTAATCAAAATCTATCTGCTGGTTTTTGCGTGAAACCCGAACAAACAAACAAATAAACGAACATCGACGGATTTGGTTCCAGAATCCCATAATTAATCGATCTGAGTACAAGCTACTCAGATTTAAATATCTTTGATTTTTGAAAATTTGACATTTAATAATTTTATAATAGTATAATAGAAAAGGTCATTCCGCATGGAGGCGTGCACTAGCAACAATTAAAGATCAAAGGATTCGCCGCCGAGCGGTGCGGCTTTCCGGAGATCGCACACACAACACTTGAGGCCTGACCGTAAAAGCTTTGTATAATTCCATTCGTCTAGAGCTAGCGGCTTCAATAGTTTTCATTCGTATGCCAAATTAATTTTATATATAACTAGTTTTTACCCGAGGATACGCCCGCGTGATGGGAAATCTCGAAACAATCATAAATTTATATAAAAAGCCTTAGAACCACTTTTATTTGAGCTTTCGTACCTTAACGGCGGCTACTAAAACAGGGATCAAGCTGTATCTTCAATTCTATTAGACCGATTTACCATTAATATGTATCTATACTATTATAAAATTGTTAAATGTCAATTTTTTTAAATTAAAGAAATTTAAAAAAATTCTCCGATCGACTAATTAAGGGCTTCTGAAACCAAATCCATCGATGTTTGTTTGTTTGTTCGAGGTTCACGCAAAAACTAACGAATAGATTTTGATCAGACTATTACAGTCTTAAAGGTACTACTATACCTACTTAAATACTGCGACATGTTTCACCAAAATCTGTCCATTAGAACTGAAGACACAGCTTGATACCTGCTTTAGTAACCGCCTTTGCCAGAGCTCAAGTAAAAGTAGTTTTAGGCTTTTTACATAAATCTATGATTGTTTTGAGATTTTCCATGTAGCCGAAAACCGATATTCACGCGGGCGGAGCTGCGGGCATAAGCTAGTATAGTGAAATAGATCGCTACATCGTGTTAACGTTGAGTAACTTATCGATCGTTTCGAATACCGATAATTGATTTATGCACGTTCTTCTCGTAAACCTGACGATGCGTATAACGAGCTACTGTTTATTGCAATTGAATTTGACATGTTGTGTGACAATAGGATCTGTGTGAGCGAGCAGATGTCTACGGTCACTGGTCAAAGCGTTACCGAATTGAATGTGGCCGATGTATGATCGTACCAAAGCGCAAACTGTGCCGCACGAATCTATCTGTAAATTCAGTTCAGTAGCTGCAGCGGTCGTCCCGACGGCGCTAGTGCGTTTAGTGAAGCTATTCCTAGCACATGTAGCAATTGAACATATACGTATTATATGTATTTTATTGAGGAATTCATTTGGAGAGAGAATTGAAATACATACATATAGTCATGCCTTTTTCCATAGCTCTCGGGCGAGGAATCAAACCCCGATCTACCGCATGATCGGCGGTGATACTGACCACTATACTACCGAAAAGTTGGGGTAATCAGAGACCAATTCTTATTCTTTCTTTATCACTTGCTACAATTAGCAAAATGGCTACCCGTGGCCCACTTTGCTAAATAATTTTAAGAAATCGAGAGAAATTTTCTTTAATTATAAAAATATGTAACCGGTATACTCGTAGTGAATTTAAAATCTAAAATTTCTCCCGTTTTGGTATAATCGTGCTGCTGGACTGAAAAATCTAAGTTTTACTTAGTTAAAATGTTATATATGGATATTGAAGATTATAATAACTAATTTTAATTTCATATTATACGTAAGATATCCACTGTACTTTGGGACTACTGCTGAACCTCGAAATATCTGTATTAAGTTAGCCTTTTTGCTCGGAAGGCCTGTTAAAAGTTCAACCAATTCAACATTAAAAAATCTAAGAATTCAATTAAGAAATCATATGGTATATTGTTATTTTTTTTCGTGTATAAATTAAGAATCCGATGAAACTGAAAATGTTAATTTGTGTGAAGAGCTGCTAGACGTCAAGTTAGTTTAGGATTTGCAGAAATGCACTCCAGTACAATAACCATACCATTCTATGTAACTTATTCTACAGCAAGTACGTATGACGAATGTTCCGACCATAAAAAGTCGGTAGGGACAGCCGGGGACGCCAAATTTGATAAAGCGACTTTTATTGTTCAAGATAGACTGCAATAAAATGTTCCACTCACCCTANTTTTGCTCGGAAGGCCTGTTAAAAGTTCAACCAATTCAACATTAAAAAATCTAAGAATTCAATTAAGAAATTATATGGTATATTGTTATTTTTTTTCGTGTATAAATTAAGAATCCGATGAAACTGAAAATGTTAATTTGTGTGAAGAGCTGCTAGACGTCAAGTTAGTTTAGGATTTGCAGAAATGCACTCCAGTACAATAACCATACCATTCTATGTAACTTATTCTACAGCAAGTACGTATGACGAATGTTCCGACCATAAAAAGTCGGTAGGGACAGCCGGGGACGCCAAATTTGATAAAGCGACTTTTATTGTTCAAGATAGACTGCAATAAAATGTTCCACTCACCCTGTCCCATGACACTTTGCAAAAATGGCACGAGTGAAACTGTTCCTGTGCCTGAAGGCGTCACCCATGTCGACCACGCGGGACTATAAGGGACTGTACACGTAAGCTGATTGTTATACACACATCATACATTCAATCACGGCATTTTCTTCGGGATCTTCCGTGTGACAGCCTGAGATACTGACCATTATACTAGCGGCGAAATGGGGTAGGCAGAAACCATTTCTTTTCACTTACTATGAGCCACGTGACTTCCCGTAAGTCACTTTTCCCTCCCGTCGGAAACAGAACGGGTCGGGTGACGAACCACTACGCCGCCGTTTTTATAAAGTTCAGAAGTGTTAAAGTTCCTCATTGCGTTCCCAAGAAAAGGAAGAAGAGCAAGGAATATGGAATTTGGAAAAAGGACTACAGGATATAGGATACTACCATCTCAGAAGCAGTAAGAAGAGACAGTAGTAGCTCGGAGGGCCGGGGTCGCTTACCCGTATACTTGCCGGACAGGTTAAAAGACTAAGTACTCCCTGACCTTACTAAGTACTCCATGACCTTACTAAGAACTCTCTGACCTTTATTGTGATTGTTACCACAATGTAAATAACACTTGGACGTGGAAATAATAGTAACAACATTATTTAATTGATACATACATACACATACTCGCGGCGATATCCCATAAGGGTAGGCAGAGATCACAGTTTGCCGCATACAACGATGCTGATACACCTCTCTCGCCTCATTCAAATCCATACATCTTTTAATACACTTTCGTCGATTAAGGGTGCTACGAACTTGGCCTTTTTGAAACAAGTTGTTGACTGATCTCTTGCGATTAAACTGATTATAGTTAAATGAATGATGCTCAAACTTGACGCGAAACGACAATTTCGAAGACGTCAAAGACGATTAACGTAGTCGTGTTATTCGCTGCTCACGTCTGTAAGGTTTATATCGTTAGATCGGTGTCCTGGGACCGGTGCCTTGGTGCCGACTTAAGGAGCGCTATCTGTATGTGGTGAATCAAGATTTGGAACCCACGGTCACTGAGGATTTTAAAGATCGATCAAAATGGAGTAGGCTGAGTCAAAAAACTATGCCTTTAAACAACTCCAGATACCATCAGCATTATGGGATATTATTAGTTTCAATCCATTTCTTCCATTCGATGCAAAGGAGGCAGCTGAAGAATATACCCCGGTAATGGACAGAAAAATAGCAGTTCAAGTAGCGTATACTGCAAGTTCGAAACGCCTGCCATGCATGAATGAAGTGTTATGTTTTCAATGTGAATTTGTATTTTATTATTTCTACTAGCTTTTGCCCGCGGCTCCGCTCGCGTGAACGTCGGTTTTTCGCTACATGGGAAATCCCGACACAATCATAGATTTATATAAAACTGGCTTTTGTCCGCGTCTCCGCCCGAGTGAATGTCAGTTTTCTGCTACATGAGAAATCCCGAAGCAAACATAGATTTATATAAAAAACATAGAACCAGTTTTACTTGAGTTCTCGTACCTTAATAGCGGCTACTAAAACAGGGATCAAGCTGTAATTTCAATTCTACTGCACCTATTTTGATGAAGCATGCCGCGTTATTTAAGTCGGAATAGTACTTTTAAGACTATAACCATTTGAGCAAAATTTAACCGATGGTTTTTGCGTGAAGCG
>WUAW01001179.1:345-13764 GCA_017165845.1 Thaumetopoea pityocampa | reverse complement strand
TGGACCCCCAGGGGTCCACGGGAGACTCGACGGGGGTCTACATTGGCGTACGCAAATTTCCATAGTTAGATGTAATCTTCACAAAGTTTGTCGAGTTTTGGAAATATGGTAGAAATGTAGCTGCAGGGGGTCCACCGGAACCAGCTAAATTTTGAAAGTGGTCTATGAAAAAAAAAGTCTGGGAACCTCTGGTCTAGGACCTTATCATGTCCAACTTTGTTCATCTTAATCATATCCATCCAATAAATACATGTCCCACGTGTTTTACCTTCCAAATTTTGCCAAAAAGATTTTTTAGTACTTGACTACAATCCCAAATGGCAGTGTAAAGTGGTATCGTAAAATGTACCAGCTTAATAAAAACCTATTGACTCTTGTCTTAAACACACCTACATTATAATTGGACTGAAATACAGATGCAGAAAGTCTATTCCAGTCTTTGTTTCTGTAAAGTTTCTATAAAAGTACAACTAGATTTAACTCTGGCCACTTGCTCTGGTGTGGTTCACTTTTTTAACGATCATGCAGCTATTGAGAGCAACACCTGTTTTGGGGATGAGGAGTCAACATCCTTCTTCAATTACCAGTTTACGAATGAGAAGAAAGATGCAAAGGGACTTCCATGAATCTTAACAGAGTATATCACAACTAGTTGAATATAATTATTAAGCTTTTAATATGGTACTAGTGGACTTATTTTACTGTATTTGTGGAAAGATAATTAGGGAATGAATATATGTATAATACTAGTCTGTGCAACAAATATCCGAAATGTACTATTAAAAAATCGCATATAAAAGATATCGTTTCGATTTTTATTCTGTAACTTACAGCAATGTATTGAGTTACCGCGCATATTTAAGCAGGATTTATCACTTTGTTCAAAGATGCAGATTTATTAATCAAGCAATTATCCTTTACAAATGCAAAGGAAAAAAGAATTGCATAAAGAGTTTACATATGATAATAGTTATGGCCATAAAAATTTAGTCTTAGAGATTTAGGTTCCAATTGATCCCAGGTTCAAATACCAGTAGGGGACAAACATTTTTGCTCTTCACACAAAGTTTGTCCCTGAATTGTGGATGTTTATCAATATTTGTATGAATTAGCATTTGTTTATATATCTTAATGCCCTCAACTGGGCCAGGCAGATCTAAACACACTTCAACACTATGAGATCTTTTGTGCTGCCCCAGTTGTGCTTGGCCTTGGTTCTCTTACACAGGTTATTAAACAGTCAGCATTAGGCTATATATTAACAGTGAAGAACCGATAGTCCTCTGATATGACAGCCCTAGAAGATCCATTTGCATTCTGGACAACACCTTTATAATTATCTCTAGAGATAGCTAAAAATGGCTCAGGAACTATTAGGGTGTTCCTGGAGTCTTCTTGAACAAGGAAGACCATACACTTGTTACCCTCTGTCCCCACATAGCTGGAACTCAAACAGATCTCATATTATTGTGCATTTACAGAACTGTCAAACAGTCAAAGCCAATATTGCATAAATTTTGGGCTGTGAAACTAAAGTTTTTACACTGAATTTAGACCCTAACTTCATTTATTTTTATGGGTAAGTATAGTGTTGGCTAGTAGCCAAGACACAGGGAATCCTAATTTTAGGCTAGATTAATGCATGTAACTGTTCATCATATTATTATATTCATTTCAAAATACTATGTGAATTTAAAACTTAATATGTATTGAAATTATAGCAAACAGTCAAGATTTCAATTATTTTAATATATGATTAGTAAATTCTAATTAAAATGCAATAATCATTTAACAGAATTTTTAAGTAGAGTAGTTTATTTTACTTGTAATTGTTGTTTTTGTTGTAATTATATATTGGTACAGTTAGAAATAAATCTTTATTAAAATTAAGTACCAATAAAATTTACACCAAATTACTCCACAACTACAGGCACATAGGCAAACTCTGTCCCTAGAGGAGTAGCTATATATTTTCATTGATATTGGAACAGATTGATATCAATTTGTCTTAAAGAGATTTCAAAGCTGCTGACCATGAGTTTTATAACATTATTACCCATGCTGTATACCCAAAACATAAATTTTTATTTCTTCAGAAATAAAAACAATTGCATAATAAAAATGGCAAGTTTGACTATTACCGCCGCTAAAGCTTATTGACATGAAATGATTTTTAATCGAAATGAAATAATTTTTAATTGATAGAGGACCTGTGGCTATGGTGTATTTTTTTTAATTATATAAATAATAATATAATTTTAATTACATAATGATACTGCTTATAAAAAACAACAAATTATTGAAACAATAATGATACTGCTACACGTACTACCTAAGTACCAACATTTCAATTCTAATTAAACGCCAACAGAAATATTTAGCAATTTACAACAATCAAAAACTTCGTTTTATTACTCCATGGTAAAGAAATACACATTAGATATCAATGATTCACGATTTACACATCTCGTCAGCAAGGTTAAAACCACATCTGACACCACCCAATCACCAAGGTAACATGAAAATCGTTCAACACCAAATCACCAAATATAGCTATCGCAGAAATTCCGGTACGTTATTTCTTATGACATAATCCTCCGATAATACGCAACTAAACGAACGTTGTAAACAATAATCTTAAAATTTAACACCTACATGACAAAACTAGAACAGTAATCTATAAATAATTTAATTTGTGTAACCTTTTCATGGGCATACCTGTTGAGCGACCGGTTCTAGGATACTTTCGATGATCTTCGTATGAAACACAGGCATTATGAGTGTTTGTCCTCTTAAAACTTAATTACATTAGAAAATAAACACAAAATAACAATGATCTCACACAAGAATTACAAATAAAAAGACACAACTAAACACCAAGAAGGCAGAAACACACTGGCCACAGATTAATTGATACTGGCACTTGACAGTTGACAGTTACGAAAGATCATTTTTTTATCGTATTTTATAGCCTGGTATCTTTAAAGTAAGAAGTTTAAACCAAGTCATTATTTTAATATGATATATACTTTAAAAACAATAAAATACTGATGTAATATATCGGCACATTTTATTGCTTCTCGAGAGTTTTGATGTTAATTCGAAGATTACTACATTAACACATTAACTGGGCAAGAGTATCCGCAGACAATACAAAAAACAAGACTAATTTTAGATAATAAATTAATATAAAACGTGTAAATAAAACTTCAAATTCCACAGTTGAGTTTATTTTTGAAATTTCAAAATCCCTTTTAAAGGAAAGGCAACAGAATCTAAGCCCATACACTCTTGTCTGATACCTCAGACAAGACTGTTATACAGGTGTGGCGTAATTAATGAATAACCCTGTATCTATGGGTTTGTTTTTTTTTTATTCCGGCCTGGTCTTAGAAAAAAATGGTGTAAGTCATGTTTTTCAAAAAAATGCTACTTTTACTCATAAATTTTGGTAGAGTTAGCGAAAATTTTTGAATTATTGCGTTCTGTTTTATTCTTCGTAATATAGCTGAAGAGTTATGCTATCGTTAACAATAAAAAAATGTTATTTTTGCCCTTATTATTGCAAACTCTAAAAATAAATCGACAAAAAGTCTTATCGATTATTTCATATGCTGACATTGACACGTAGCGTAAAAAAACTCCATTGGAGTTGACTTGCCCTTATTTCAAAAACACGTTTTTTTATTACAGATTCCGTAATAGTATAAGACCTATTAGATATCTCGATATTTTTGGAAAATACTGGCATGAGTTCTTGATGTCCTCGAGTTTTAAAAAATGAGTAATTCTTTTAGTTAAAACAAATAAGCCTTTAAATAGCTATGGGTCCATTGATAAATGGGTGACTTTTAGGATAGACAATGGTACATTTTGCTCAGAAAAAAAGTAACTCAGATAAATAATATTTTTTTATTTAACAATAATAACTATTATAGAGAAATAACCTAAGTTAAAAATAATGTTCAAAATGTCCGCTACCTGCACCAATACAAGCCCTGCACCGCCGTACAAAAGATCGTAGGAGGCAACGGAAAAAGTCAGACCTTTTTATTTCATCAGCAGTTTGGAAAATCCGGTCTTCTAATTGTCCCAATGATTGTATACATTTTTTTAAACATCCCTAATAAAAAAAGTCAAGCGGGTTTAGGTTAGAGGACCTTGGTGGCCATAAAATGGTTCCCAGATGACCAATCCATCTATCTGGATACTCTTTATTCGGAAATTTAGCATTATTGGTGCGTAGTGAGTGGGGCAACCATCATTTTGCAACCAGTGGTTTTCTGGTACGTTTGCACTTCTCATGATTTCAGCCAAATTATTTTGTAGGAAATCTAGGTAGATGGGGTTTGTCAGTATCTCGGGTAGCTCGACGGGCTCAATAATTTTTCCGTTTATGATACCCGTCCGAAGGTTCACCTAGAATTGTATTTGAACCCAATCTTGCCCGATTTTTCTAGGGTTGGCTATCTGCCAACTATGCAGGTTGTGCATATTCATATAGCCATTTCTCTTACACGTAGATTCGTCGCTCCATAATATTCTATTGAAAAAATTGGATCTTCCCTTATTTTTCTCAACATAACACGACAGAAACACACTCTTGGCGTGTGATCCCGTGGGATAAGGGTATAGACCCTTATCCCACGGGATCACACGCCAAGAGTGTGTTTATATAGACACATGCTTCACCCGTATCGTTATCAAAGGGTATAGACCCTTTGATAACGATACGGGTGAAGCATGTGTCTATACAAGATTCTGCTCACTATTCGTGTATTCATACCAGCTGCGCGGGTGATGTCGCGAATTGACATCTCCGGATCTGCAGCCAATAAGTTTAAGACTTCTTTATCGTTATGTTGTCAAGGTCTTCCTTCGGGATCTCCACCAACACCAGTACCAGGCATTTGTCCTTCGCTAAATGCGACATGGACCCGCATAAACACCCGATGGTCGGGGTGTCGCAGATTGGGGTACCGTCGAGGGTATTCCTCAGCAGCTGCATTCGCGTTACAGTTACACAGCCCGTAAATGAGATGCATATTTGCATACTCGGCGAGAGTGTACGTATGTCATGGCTTGATCCAAGGCAGTACAATTCTTCATTGTTATCACTAAATGTCCAATTCGAGAAACAAGAACGGAGACTTTTAAAATATTCAAACACTAGCAGCAAACGTTTTGGTGATTCTGATTGTTCACAAGCTACAGTTTTAAATAGTTTGCTGAATAAAAGAGGACGAGGATTGGTATGTAACAGTTTATGCGTGAAAAGAATTGTCAGCTTTGTATGCCAAGTGATCGAAGTCAGGAATCCAACACCCCCCGTGGCATCACATCAACGCTTCTTTGCACATTTCTTCTTGACTATTTTCATTCAAAAACATATCTATCCTGCTCAAGGAGTACTAACAAATAAAGATCCTGCTTCTGCCATCATATATTATTGACCAAGCACCTTGTGATTTTTACATCTTTTCATAAATTAAAGATAAAGCGCAAGCTGTTTAATGGCAAAGAAGATGTCTTCTTGGCTGCTTATAACTCTGAGATTTCTGAAATATTTATAAAAGAGTACTAATCGATATTTTTCAAGTGATTTGGACTAATAGCAAAAAATCGATATCTGTATGTAATAAAAAATAAATTTTATAATTTTTGAGAATCTAATTTCTTTTGGTATGACCTTCGTATATACTTAATGAGGAATATGTACATCAATTTACTCTATTTACTTATTATACATGTCTACTACAATCTCACAGATAATTCTAAATTGATTTAAATATTTTACGCGATCTCCCTACTTACAGGTAGGTAATCAACAGTATATAGACCAGAAAGAGTAGAGGGGTAACTTTGGTATTTTTACCAATTAATCAATAATCAATGTAATTAAAACAATTGCTTTTTAATCAAAGAATTTAATACTTAACAATAAATATAACTACACTGTTTAAAATTACGTGCAACTCAACATATATGTACCTATATATTTTTTAATAATATACATACTTAATTACGATAGGCAGACAAATACTAGTAAATTATTTTTTATATAAGTTAGTATCTACTTAGATACAAACTTATGTAAAAAAATAATAGGTTCTTGAGATTCAATCACGAAGAAGAAATATATTTATTATAGGTGTTAATTCTGCTGTAACAGAACTTAACTAAATTTAGTCTCTTCCTAACTTTTTCTAATGTCAAACGACAAAACGAGATAGCAAACATTTATAGTGAGTACCGACCTACATTTCTGTTAAACGGTTCAAAAAATGATGCTTTTTGCGTATCTTTAGTCCGTATGTTCCGAAGTCGCGTCTAAATCTTTTAATTTTGACGTTCCTAAACTATACTGACAACACCAAAGTTGTAGCTATCTCGTTTTGGCGTTTGACATTGAAAATATAGGGAGACACTAAATTTAGTTAAGTTCTGTTACCCTAGAATTACCACCATAACTAACATTTCCGCTCAGCACGTTAATATCATTTATAATTTTTTTTATAAATCTTCATTACTAGACTAGAGCTAATTTAAATTGTTAAATTTATAATGTGAACACATAGTAGTTTATAGTACAAGTGCAAATACAATAATACAACACTATAGTTGGGACCGTATTTATATTTAATTTCGAAATTTGACAATGAATTTGAAATAATTTTGACAATATTTTTAAAAACCTTTAACATGCTTATTTTGAAAAAAAAAAACTTTAAATGTCAAACAAATTTTCGAGGAAATTCGCAGTAGAACCAGATGCACATTTATGGTTCAAAATAAGATTACAGAGCGTAATAAGCAAGTAGATAGATGGCGGCGGTCGTGGGTAATTGGTGGATGCAAGTGGCTCGCATGCAATCCATGTGGCGATCATTAGAGGAAGTCTCTTGAACTATGGACGTCTATAGTATCGTCTTAATAAAACCTTCATAACAACGGAATAAACGGACAAAAAGGAATGCACGAGATTGCTCCGATAACTGATAAACGGTCGCACACTCATATATACACAAACGACGACTGACCGCCAAAGGTTACCATAGCCCACGTAGCTAAGCGCACTGTGGTCACTGTCTAAGCAAGACAGGAAAATAGCTCGTTATATCATTCACGCGTGACGAAAATTGTTAAATAACATTATATGAAAATAGCATTATTATAGTTAAATAGCATTATAGGCTACATCGCCACTTACCATCAGGTGGGATTGTAGTCAAGTGCTAGTTTATTAGAAATAAAAAAAAAATCTTTTTCTTCTAATTCACGTTGTTATCAAGATCGAAACAGAGTGCACTACGGCGCTATCTATAATTAACATGTTATGTTATTGCACCATGCGTTTTATTGATTACCGTTAAATGTAGTTAACCAACACAGTGTAATTACAACAATAACACAGATAATACCATTAGAGGTCCAAGTCTATAAATGATATAGAAAAATGATATTAAAACTTTTGGAAACTATTGTATCTGCTACTGTATTTTTTACATTGGTTGAAACCATTGATATTTAGAAGGTATAAATTCGAAACTCGTACTAGAGTGCTCGTAGAATAACTGCTAATAAATAGTACTAATTTTTTACATAGATCATCGCCCTTATATTCTCTTAATTTTTATTTACTTTTTAAAAACTAATATTTTAGTTAGCTTTATCTTAATATTATTCCAACTTAAGTCAGGATTTCTTATCATTATAGGGTAGAATTAATACCACTAACACCATTTTGTCTTTATCTTTATTAGCATTGGATTCTTATGTCTTAGCATGCTAGTTGCTAATTAGCATTTTGCTAAATGTTATTACGATTTTTGCTAACCCAATACGCAACTCTGAATACGAACATTTTTTTAATAATTTAAAAATAATGCAATTCATTATACGCGCTCAAACAAAAATAAAGTTCGTTGGTGCTTGCCATTAAAGGGTAATAGTCATTCAAAATCAAGATTCTAGATCAGAGGTCCTCAAATTTTTTTGTCTTATAGAACACTTCTAATATTTTTCACTTTTGGGTAGACTTCCAAAGCGTAGTTAATATGAAATTTTTGTAAATTTGTTAACTTCAAATGTGTTTTTGACAGTTTGTGTGGACCCCTTGCACGTAATTGTGGACCCCCGGGGGTCGATATGGACCAAGTTGGGTGTCAGTGCTATAAATTTTGAACGAATTTTGCTAATTTTACATAATAATGCATTTAAATAAAGTGCATATTACCGCATAATGCACCGGTTGAAATTAATATAATAAAAGACCCGAAGCTAATAAAAATCCAAACCTCTCTCAAATTCAGTTTCCAACTGGAATTTTAATTTACCATTTAAATTAATTTTATTTACATATATTACTCCATAACGCCATCATTTATTTTAAAGTCTTTTTACGTACTATAAATAATTTGAATGCTGCTGTGGATTTCGCTAAATCTAGCTCAAGGATACACTAGGATTTTGGAAATCAATATTATCGTGTAAACGAACGAATGTTTATTTATAAGACGCATACCAATCAGAGTGATAGTAACCAAATCCTTCTCTTTTCTAAGTATAGTTAAAATAAATTTGATATGCTCTTTGTAATCAGGACATTGTAAATTATCTAGGAAAATGAGCACATTTTTACAAATATTCAACTATATCGCATTTTATAGAAATATTAGGACAACTGACACCGTAACTTATATTAAGGCCGTGAGGCTGGCTCTTGTGCCTCTCGGTGAGGAGCTTGTGGAAGATGGGCAGGATCGCGCACTCAAAGAGTTCGGACTCGGAACTGGCGTTGTATATCTTCCTCTTTTCTGCGGAATCTTGGCGTTTAGAGTCGGCTTTGTAGGCTGATTTACGTTCTTCGCGTTTACTTGGTGAGTCTGTAAGGAGAAATTTTTATCATCCACCATCTCACCAAGAAGTTTGATACAATTAAGCGTGCACATATCACACCTCTAATAAAGTGAAGACATAATTCTAATTTTTAAGTGTTACTTATGCCGTCTTTCTTTTGGAAACATATAGGAAAACTAGCTTTTGCCCGCAGCTCAGCCCGCGTGAATGTCGATTTTCCGCTACATGGAAAATCCCAACACAATCATAGATTTATATAAAAGGCCTCAGAACCAGTTTTATTTGACCCTTGATACCTTAACGCCGGCTACTAAAATAGGGATCAAGCTGTATCTTCAATTGTACTGAACTGATTTCGATGAAACATGCCGCAGTATTTAAGTCGAAATATAATAGTACTTTTAAGACTGTAGTAGTTTAATCAAAATCTACCCGCTAGTTTTTGCGTGAAACCATAACAAACAAACAAACATCGACGGATTCTGTTTCAGAAGCCCTTAATTAGTCGATCTGAGCAGTTTGTTTTTAAATATCTTTAATTTTTGAAAATTTGACATTTAACAATTTTATAATAGGATAGATAGATGTGAAAGGGACATACTACATGATATTTCATTGTTTGTAGTTCGATTTCTCTCTCGGTGAAATCTGTGTTGTAGAACTCTCAATTGTAGGGTATTTGTATATATTTATATAGGTATCTCGTATCCTCGAATAAACTAGTCAGCCAACTCCTTATTTGACTGACGACACGTCAATGAGCCCTTTAACACGAACACCACATAGTATCTTAAAAATTCGAGTTGTGCCTTTATTGAATTCCGATGCATCTTGTTTTAGTATGCAATGAGCGCATTTATTTTAATTTACAACCAAATATCAGTGTTCGGAGCACAGCTGTATTATGGTTAGAGGGTAAGGTAGTCCCCCCCCCCCCTCCATATCGTAGGCAAAGGAGGCAACAACTTCATTGCACCGCAATAACAATAATAATATTTAATATTCTAGACAACTTCAAACACACTGATATAGTCCCAAACTAGGATGCCCTGTATCCTGAGTACTACACAACGATATGCATACTTATATAGATAAATACTATATATAAAAAGATAAATACGTCCATGATTCGGAATAAGCATTTGTGCTCATCACACAAATATTTGATCCTACCAGGATTTGAACTCATTGGCACAGAAAGCAGGGTCACTGCCACTGAGGCAGTCAGTTGTCTAATTAATGCATCTACATTATTTATTTATTCTTATTGTACACAAACAGGTAAATACATTTGTTAATAGAGAAAAAAGATGTAAAAACGCGAGCTTAACTCAAAAATTGAGTTTTCTTCCAGCAAACCTTAGAGTGCAAAAGTATTTGAGACTAGAAGGAGAATAGGATCCAGTGTACTAGGTACAGAAACATACACAAACATACAAATACCAAAACATATTAAAATAGGTATATACGTATATTATTTTGAGAGAAGGTGCTCCTTAACTCTTTCCTTGAAGACACAGTCGAAACAGTGCGTCAACGTGTCTCAAATCTGTACGTGTCCGTCGTTTGCAACATCCGTCGCATAAACCACTCACCTGTTTTATGTCTAGACGCCACATTTGGACTACTTTTATGATGGCCGGGCCTCGGCTGGTGGCTCGCTTGCGTAAGTTTCGGTGAGTCTCCAAGACCCTTTGCCCTCTTCAAAGGCTCTGCCTCCTGCCTGAGTCTTTTCGCTGGTGAATCCTGCGTTTTTACCATTCTGATCGTATCTGGATCAGGTTTCCATATTTCTTCCGGTGGTGGGGGGAGTGGTTGTACTTCTTGAATAGTTCTTCTCGGAATATCGTCATGTCTTCTTGGTGTGGCTTCTGTTTTATCTATTTTTTCTTCCTGATAAGGTCTGACCTAGAATTATTTTGTTCTTATTAATTCTTACATGAAAAGCAATTGAGTCGTCATCAATCACCGCGGCCCATTCACGTATATATTTCTAACTAGCTTTTGGCGGCGGCTCCACCCGCGTGAATGTCGGTTTTCTGCTACATGAGAAATCCCGAAACTAACATAGATTTATATAAGAAATCTAGTACCAGTTTACTTGAACTCTCGTACCTTAACAGCGGCTACTAAAACAGGGATCAAGCTGTATCTTCAATTTTAATTGATCGATTTTGATGAAACATACTGCATTATTTAAGTCCGAATAATACCTTTAAGATTATAATAGTTTAACTAAAATCTACCGGCTGGTTTTTGCGTGAAGCCCGAACAAACAAACAAACATCAACGGATTCAGTTTCAGAAACCCTTAATTAGTCGATCTGTGTAGTTTGTTTTTAAATATCTTTGATTTTTGAAAAATTAACATTTATCAATTTTATAATAGTATAGATATAATAAATAGATGAACACGGTCGCCGATCAGAGAAATAACTGATGTCGTAACGGCTTTTTCGAACCACCAATCTTGGTTCTTAATTTTTGCTCAAGATAATAAATATGTACGTTTACTTTAATCGTCATCATCATCGTCTGATGACGATGATGATTCATCATCGTCAGCCCGTGGAACTCTAACTCTAGACGCGGGCCACCTTTTTAAAAAGGACGGATTTGCCATAATCTTCATGCTTGAGGCCTCGTGGAGATGGCAGTAGATTTTGATTGTACAAAAGGATAACGCTGCTGCTCATTATCCTGATACTTCACTCAGCTGGTTCTTACAGCATCCGCGGGAAGAGATGGAGTGACGCTAGTATTGTGCCGGCGCCACACGGCAACCTTAGTACCCCGAACCAATTACGATAAAAATCACGTGGGACCAGCGCACGATGAATTAAATACCTAAGGACCTCGGAATCTGAAACGAATAAATATTTTCTTTATCCGGTGCCTTCTCACCCAGTCACTTACCTGAGCTGAAGACTGTCTCCTCTTGACGTGACTCTGTTGTGGAGGTGTACTGACCGGCTGTGGGAATTCTGATCCTCGACGCTGAAATAAACAGAGCACTTAAAAGAATATGTGTTATGGTAGAATATGTTCTTTAAAAAGCAGCCCGATCTTTCGTTATTTACATACATACAATCACGCCTTTTCCAATTGGGGTAGGCAGAAACCACTTCTTTCAAATTGCTACGAGCAAAGTGACTATCCGAGGCCCACTTTTCGCCCCCGCGGGAAACGAAACGTGTCGGGCGGCAAACCACGACGCCGCCATTTTAAGAGGTTCAAAAGTGATTACAGTTCCTCATTGCGTTCGCACGGAAAAAGGATGAGATAGGAAAGGTGTCTTGAGCAAGGAATGTGAAATTTGGGAAAAGGACTATAAGATATAGGATACTACTATCTCGGAAGGTTGGAAAGAGTAAGAAGAGACAGTAGTAGCTCGGGAGGCCGGGATCGCTTAAGTATACGGGTACTTAAGTCTATTTGCCGGGCAGGCTAAAATACTAGTACTCCCTGACCAAAACTCGTTATTTGCAACCGAACAAAATTCACCGTCAGCCCATCTACTGTCCCATTGCAAGACACAGGTCTTTTATCAGAACGTGAGGGGTAAGGCTGTAGTCCACCGCACCAGTCGAGTACGGGTTGACAATATTATTCTGACTAGAAAATAATTACTGATTTGTTTATTGTTGCTGGTTCTGTTGTAACAGAACTTAATTAAATTTAGTCTGTCCCTATCTTTTTCTAATGTTAAACGCCAAAATGAGATAGCTACAATTTTCGTTTAGAAACGTCAAAATTAAAAGATTTAGACGCTATATCGAAATATACCAGCTAAAGATACGCAAAAACGCAACATTTTTTAACCGTTTGGCAGAAACGTAGGTCGACACTCGCTATAAATGTTTGCTATCTCGTTTTGGCGTTTGATATTAGAAAAAGATAGGGAGGTACTAAATTTATAATAGTTAAATTCTGTTACAATAGAATTAGCACCATTGTTTATTCGTACTGAGTTATTAACTATTACGTTCTAAGTGTTTCGCTCTACCTTTGACAGCCTTCGCTCCGTTGGATCTGTCATCCTGAGGGTCTCCGCCTCCCGGTACCCTTCGGGGGTGCCACCTCTCGTAGTGCCTGTTGAAGGACACGCTTACATAAATTAAGATTAAATTAACGTGTTATTTATTTATTTTATTTATTTCAATATAATATTATATTACAATCAAGGACGTAACTACCGCCTTATCAGCCGTATCAAAGATACGGGGCCCCCAGGTACAGGGGCCCCAAACCCGTGTAAACAAGAATTAGTCAAATGTTATCCACAATCACATTTAAACTCTTTGATCGTACACTAAGCTTAAGGGAAAAAATAAATACATATCACACACGATCATACATGGATTCATTGATCACACATGAGTTCTGGCTATGGCTGCGCAGTAAGGACTTTTAAATGTTTAATATTAAAGGAAGGAATAACTTATTATCAATATACCGCTCATCCAATAGAATAATGAAGTAATTGCAAAAAAGTTAAAATTTTATTTTGTGTTTAATTTGGATGATTTGTTGTAATACGGATTTTTTTCGAGAATGCTT
>WUAW01001177.1:14462-28775 GCA_017165845.1 Thaumetopoea pityocampa | reverse complement strand
TATATATATATATATATATATATATATATATATATGAATTGCTACATCTATACTACTATAAAATAGTTAAATGTAACATTTTCAAAAATCAAAAATATTTAAAAACAAACTACTCAGATCGACGAATTAAGGGCTTCTGAAACTGAATCCATCCATCGATGTTTGTTTGTTTGTTCGGGCTTTACGCAAAAACCAGCTGGTAGATTTTGATTAAACTATTACAGTCTTAAAGGTACTATACCGACTTAATAGGGCATGTTTTATCAAAATCGGTCCAGTAGAATTGAAGATACAGCTTGATCCCTGTTTTAGTAGCCGCTGCTAAAGTAGGAGAGGTCAAGTAAAAGTGGTTCTACGGTTTTTTATATAAATTTTTATATTGGAAATCCCGACTCAATCACAGATTTATATAATTATATAAATATGATTGTGTCGGGATTTCCCATGTAGCAGAAAACCGACATTCTCGCGGGCGGAGCCGCGGGCAAAAGCTAGTAATATTTATATTAGTTGTTGCTCACGGCCCTGTCCGCTTGCACTTTCCGATTTATGCAAGGGATTCTTACTACGCAAATAAGCTATCCTTTTTTATTAATATTAAAAAGATAATCTCATAAGGTTGTTTGTGACTCGACATGCAATACAATTATTTTGATCTATCTTATAAGATTTAGCGTTAACCATGTCATCATCATCATCATAATCAGCTCGTGTAATAATAATCCACTACTGGACATAAGTCCCCCCACCTTAAACGGCATTATTATGATAACTGTTTTCCCAGATTTGCAGTAGTTTCCACGCTTAGCAGGCCTTTTGAAGATCAGAGTACATGTTGATTGAATAACAGGATAACGTTGCCGCCCATGATCCTGGCGCATCGCTTAGCTGGTCCTCACGGTAAACACTGAAAGAAATGTAAGCCATGTAAGCACCCAAATTAGTTTTCAATACCCAAATTAAATTAAGATTTAATCACAAAACACCGACTTTACTGAATTATTTATAAATCTATAATATGCAAGTTATCGTTCGGGTAGATGTCCTCTGAATAGCTGAAAACCGCATTAAAATTCATTTAGAAAAATTAAGTGGACAAACAGACGGACAATCAGATTCGAGTAGATAGACGGATATTAAATAGCTAGAGGTAGCTAGCAATGTTGGTTACGTACGTCGTGATTAGGCCATATCATCATTCCTTTTCCTTCTCTTACATTTTGATCCCATTCACCTTTGTATCCACTCAGCGCACAATACTCCCGTGACCCATAACCATGACGTTGATTCTGCAAAATATTTTCTTATATTTCTTTCAAAGAATAATACGATTTAAAAATTAAACAAAACTAATATAACGGGCAAATGTGTCTGGAAGTGCCGGAAGAAGGTGACTAAGAATAACCGACCATGACCAAATCAACAGCTTGTTTTAACAAGGTCAAATTCGTGATATAATTTCTTAATGGCCAAAAGTGTGTGAAAAGATGTATTGAATGTGCGTGAGGCTAAAGGTTGCCACATCCTGACGATTGTAGTAAACTGATTTCTGCCTACTTAATTAAAAATAATTTTGGAAAAATGCAATGTTTACACAGTATCCTTGAGGTTTAGGTACCAGTATTTGGATAGCAAATTATTTGTAGGTAGGTAGAGTGGAAATTAGAAAGGTTTGGTCATGAAGGACATCGCGGCTGTGATCTTTCTTTCACCAACCTTTCTATCTTAACGCTATGAATGACGTTATCCTTTCTCATCACGCTCTTTGACCAAAGTATTCTATCAGTTACAAGATCAAATATTTGAGTCACCCTAAAGGTCTCGATATCTTTCAGGAACCACTCACACCAAGGTGGTTTGTACTCTAGACGCATTTATTTTAAGGCGGCTAACGACGAATTCTTTTCGTTCCAACTTCCTAGACCAGTGATTCTTAACCTTTTTTTTGTCGCGGCACACTTTTAAACGATTTCAAAATTTGGCGGCTCACAAAGAAAAAGATAATTTTAAAAGTTGAATGTAAAATAAAATAATAATTGATGTTTTTTTGATAATTTCATTTACATTTGGTCGTAAAAATGGCACTGCTACTAAAGCATATTGTTATTAGATATAATTTTTACTATTATAATTATGATTAGTATAATTTTTACGATATATATTTCTAAAATTTAACGGCACACTAAGAATTTGGCAGCACACAAAAGTGCCGCGGCATAATGATTGAGAATCACTACCCTAGAGTTTAATCTACAGCAATCGCCAGAGTATTCGCTATTCTTGTTCGGCGACTTTGCAGTCTACACATCGATGGCTATGTGAGGTTAACAATTCTCTTTTCGAGAAAATGATAATCTGATAATTTATCTGTCACCATGCAAATACGTAAACCTATAAATATCAATATTATGAATTTATAACATCCATTGAGCAGTTTTAAGTATATATTCCTCCTAAATAATTTTGAATTTATTCATTCGTGGATCTAATTTTTTAAGCCCATTAATAAATGGTAAATGTTCAATCATAACTTACACGATCCCACTGGCCGTCATAAGAATTTTTAAAATCTTTGGAATAGTAAATAACACCATCTCCGTGTTTTGTACCATAGTGCCAGCTGCCGGCATAGGATCTTTGTTTACGAGAATCCACATACAGTCCTTTGCCGTGCCGAAGATTTACTAAGAAATCCCCTTCGTACCAGCTGTCATCTTTCCATCGAATCAAACCTTTGCCATTCATCTCGTTATCGTTAAATTGACCCTAAAATAAAATCGATATCTAATATATATAAATAATATAAATGAAAACATCATACATTCTATTATAAACAATTAGTTACGTTATGTTTATTGTTGCTAGATATAGACCTCATTAAAAGATCGCCACACCGATTGACCGCGACCTTTAATTAGGTCATCGGTCGTTCTAGTTTGGAGTGAGATTCAGTGGAGTGAGAAGTGCCATTCTTCATATAAGAGCACGTGGGACACAAACCCAGAGTCCCCGGCCTTAAGGGATCTGGTTACGCCGCTCGTTTTACTTTAAAATAATATTTATTTATTAATTTATCGCATTATTATAAAATAAATTTATTATATTATTATCATATAAATGTTATGTGGCGCCACCTACAATTCTTGCGGTTCCACTCCTGCGCAGCGTTTTAGTGTGCTTCGGTACGACTAGATGGCAGTACAGGTGGACGCGAGTACATTTTTTCGCGCCTTGACTGTGTGTCAAAATTATCACTTTTCCCTTCACCGCTCCCGCTTACGCACCGCTTCATCGCCTCCGCTCATGAAGATATTACTGTTGCTACATACATCGAGAAAGCCTCAGTCTACGAAGAATACCACTTTTTAATGGTGCCTGGACATTGTAGGTTAGTGGACTGCTTGATTGTTTGTGTGGCGCGACAGACATTTCTTTTTTATAAATATTTTTTATTCGCCCCCGCTCATAAGCAAGTTACGCATCCCGCCTGGTATGGCTATTTACACGCCCCATCACACCAGGATCTCTAGTTGATGCCGTCGTCGTTAAATTGACAAGTAATATTTTTGTAGTCATATTGAGGACAGACGATTTACATCAATTTTCTGCCAAAACAGTAATCACATCAGCTATCCCTTGTGGAAAAATTTTAGAGTCCGAAATTATGCGAATACTCTTATTTCCTTTGTCAAATAACGAGTTTTTCGGACTAATCAAGACTTCAAAAGACTTTCTCAGACTTTTAAAAAATAAAAATTCTGTAATTTTTAATAACAACGAATAAAAATTCCCGAATTATTATTTTTTTATAGTCTGAGAAAGTCTTCTGAAGTCATATTTGGTCAGAAAAACTCGTTATTTGAAAAAGGAATTAAGAGTAATTGCGTAATTTCGGACTCTAAAATTTTCCCACACGGGATAGTTATTCGATTTATTTAAAGCTAACCATATTACACGATACTGTATAAAAGTACAACTTAATGATTTTTTAATACTTAAAAAGGCCCCTAACTGTGTGCCCAAGAACCCCTTCATTGCCTAAAACGCTATTAGAAGTGACGATATTACAAATTACATTTGTAGTTCGAGTGTGGTGGTTCTAATGATTGTCATTTGGAATTAGTACGTACTAGATAGACAGTACCGTCCGCCCATTGAAAGCGTCCTTCTCCGTGCATGGACTTCATTGATATGTGACCCTCATACAAGTTGCCGTTACGAAAACGGATAATAGCCTTTTCATCCGGAGCCGACCACCACGATATTGGCATCCCGTCACTCTAAAAATAACTGTATGATTGAATACTAATTCTAGAATAATTAATAACTACTCAATAATTATTTAAAATGTAATTATCGACTAGATATTAATTATTTATAACTTTTGTGACCATGTTTTGTGATCATGTTGTGACCTATTTTACTTAGTGGATACCACTTTATTCCGATATCTTGTGGTGCCCCACAGGGGTCGGTTTTTGGACAACTCCTGTGGAACATCGGCTATGATTGGGTCCTTTGCGGGGCTCTATTAAGAGATGTGACTGTGCACTGTTATGCTGACGACAACTTAGTACATCACGTACCAAAACCTACCGGCAGACGGTCATTCTTGCCATTTATAACAATAATAAATAAACTCCTACCTGTGTATCGAATATTTCTATTTTTGATCGGCTACGTTTGGTTCTTGAAGATTTTCCTGTAATGATATTTTAAGTTAAAACGGAATTGGGTGAAACAGGTAATCAGCTTGTATTTGAAAGATAGGCAAAGCTTACTTACTTAAAATTTATTCCTTGGAATTCCGTCGATCACAAGAAATTCGACTTCAGGCGGAGAAATATAAAGATTCAACTTATATGCTATATGCTATAAACGATATTTACTTACATAATATATTATTAGCGATACGTAATAGAAGATATAAGACGACTGGCGTTGAAGTAGCATAGGAAAAGTGGTCATAAATTTGCCGCGAGCCCAACGAGAGCTGCCACCATTGTGGAGGTGTTGTTGATATAGCCCAGCACACGCTGGAAATATGTCCGGCGTGGGAGGTCGAGGGGCCAAACACAGCTGCCACGTTAGGGGCGCAATAGTTGTCGCTCCCGGCCATGATTCAATTACATTGTTAAGGGCGAGAACTCTTGGCAGTCCATCGCCTCATTTTGCGAGGCCGTAATGTCTGCCAAAGAGGAGGCAGAGCGAGCTCGAAAGGCAGCGAGCTTGCTACCGGTCCGCCAAAGACGCCAAACGGCTAAATATGAACTTAAGACCACCGTAAGTTGGAGTCAGAGGGCGATGAGAAGGGCAACTCTTTTTCGTCTGCTCAGACGAAAAAGGGAAGATTAATAGTTCTTCCAGATGGAGGGGACCGGTTCAAAGCCCCCCAAAGTCGTGGCAGAAAGCTAACGCGATCACACAGCTTCGACAAAATAAGCTAGAGAAGAGCACCCGGGGGGTTTCAGTAGATGTGAGCCTCATATAATCTCTAAGGTATGCGTCAGGCATCCTCCCCCCCCCCCCGGGTAATAGAATAAAAAAAAGTTGTCAATAAAAAAAATTTCAATGAACTAAAGTCCTAATCTTTGGAAACAAACGCTGAGATTAATAATGTCAGACCTTTCAATCCGGATGTCACAAAATGGCTTTTTATAGGAAAAAATGTCGTTAGATCGCTTAATGAAGTTGTGTTATAATTTTGATCAGCAGTTTTTAAAGTAGATATACTGATAATAATAATTTAATTCGTTAAATTACAATACAGGTGACCCATGCAATGACGTTCAAAATTTTTTATGTCCCCCATGGCGAGACCTATCCGAGTCACCCCATATATGTATGTTCAGCGGTATTTTGTAGCTTTCGAGTTATTGTTTTTCATATTTTTGGGAGTTATTATGTTTTTCATATTTTTGGGAAATTTCATAGTTCAAAGCTTTTTAAAATTGAATTTTTGTATGTGTGGTTCTTTCTCGTTTTTTTTTGTTGTTATGAAATTACATTCTTGCATAAAATAACGTCCTGACTCCGACACAATTTAGATTAATTTTGGTCAAGAGATAAAACTTGTCGTTTTATACAAGTAGAGTCGAAATTTGAACGTAAGCCAAAAATACTTTAACCTAGACTAATCGCTTTGGATTAATTTGAAAACTTAAAAGGTACTTAATATGCTACTTTTTCCTGTAATCTTCTTTCAAATGTGGTGAAAAGGAAAATCTCGAATTATAAAAAAAAATCTGAAGTCTCATGTCCACTTATTTATTGATTAATTAATAGAAAATTGAAACTCAAATCAGTCATTTCAGACAAAATTGGATGTTGTGGAGTTATGTCGATTTCATGGCAATTATTTCTATTTTTAGAAGCAGAGCAAAGAAATGACAAACTAATAAATGATCAGTCAATTTATTTATAATACGTTTTCAAACTATTGACCTCTGACTACAATGCATAAACGACAACGGCGTAGAAAATCATCTTTCAGACTTTTGAAACAGCTTTATGTAACAGGCCTACGTCCGGCGCATGTTAAGTCATTTCTTGCATCTGATATTGAACTTCAATCGAATGATGATGACATTATTATAGTTACCACTGACCACATTCAAAGCTATCTCCGGGAGAAAAAATGGCATGCGTGGTACATATCGTCGTTAGCACCTCCAGATGGTGTAATGCTGACACGGACGAATCCGATGTCCCCGGGAAGAGCTCTAAATAGCGAGACATAGAAAGCTACCGGTGAATTTATAATGACCCCTTCAATGTATTCATGCAGGTCACTATCGAAATTTTATTCGATTGGATTCTGGCACACCACGCAAATCGCCCTGGTTATGAGCAACCTCCTATATAAGATATTGATAAAAGGTGAAAAAAGGTTTATTACTGACCTACGGTTTTTTTCTTTTTGCTCGTGAATGTTAGCTCACTTACAGTCTTTCCAAAATCCATGAGCGCATTACTATCCTCTTGTTTTTGTGGTGCTACAATATCCCAAGATTCGACCACATAATCTAACATGGATTCAAACATCATTGTTACCAATTCTTTTTGAACGGATCCCTTGGGACGCCCTCCAATAGACGCAGCAGAGTCACTGGTAAGAGGAGCAGACATCTGACTGCGCAATGTTTGCATATCATCTGGTCTTTCACCATCTGGTAGAGGCTTTGGGAGAAGCAATGAACTATCTCGCCGCGTGATGGTGCGTTGAGAATCGAGATAAAACATTTTATGTTAATATCAGTGAGTCCAGCATAAACGAAATAAGTATGAAAATATTTTGTAAACCTTACAAGAATAAAGTAACAATATTTAAAAATAATAAATTTACAGAAAAATTGTCAGTTTAATTTTTTAAATCTCTCTACTTTGCCTACTAAATAGTGGTTAAGTATATACTCTTTGTAGTTAAAGCCATAGATAATTACATTTATAACAAGCTTCAGCATTTAACAAGTAGATACTAAATAGATAGTTACAAATTCAATTTATTCCAATATAATAATTAAAGAAACTTTTAATATTGGTTCCTTTTTTGTGCAAACATCATCAAAGGATATCCGCTTGTTACGGGGAGTGAAGAAATCGAGCGGATCGATTTCTACTGATCAAAGTGTTCTTTCTTCGCATGTCCACTTCGCCAGGACTGCAACATCGAAGACCAGTTAACGAGTAGCACCTAATACTGTTTTAGAGAATTCGCACAGCACGTCTTAGATATACATATATGAACATTTAGCGCGCACAGTAGGTGCAGTTTGCATACAAACTGTGTACTGTGCGTCCTCACTATTTAAAACTTTTTGTTTAGTACCTGTATACTCTTAATTAATCTGGATAAAAATAACTATAAGCGCCGAAGAAAAGGTGCGCAGTCACTCATAGGTCACAAACATATAATAGGGAAATAGTTTGTTACAAACTGAATGTGTCGGCGAGCAAATTAAAGACTAAACGGTTTGCTTAGTACTTATATCTAGTGTCTGCCGGATAGAGTTTATGATCTAGACACATAGTCCTCCCAAGGAAGACATTGGTGGCACATGTCGCCGTAAGAGGAGGGAAGTGAGAAACTTGAAAGAGCAAGATGCAGCGAATTTCTAGTGCGAGTCATGCTTGTCATGTGTCATCCGTCAACAGATGATCAATATTTTTTTCTGTAAATTTTAAAATTTTGTTTCTCTTAATTCCCCATAAGTTGGTTTTGTTTTTTGTTAAGTTTTTTATGCAAAAAAAAAAAACATCAAGGAAACGAAAATTCTCTTGATAAGTATTATGGTGAATTTTCTCCGTCACTTAAGATGATTCAAAAGTGGTTTACTGAGTTTCGTCGCCGTAGAACAATCACGGAAGACATTCCTCGCTCAGGACGTCCAATTGAGAGAGACTCCAGAGATGATCACGAAAATCCACGATATCGTATTGGGAGATCGACGAATGAAGTTGAGAGAGATAGTCAACACTATAAACATCTCACATGAACAAGCTTCCAACATATTCCATGAACATTTGCATATGAAAATGCTTTCAACGAGATGGGTGCCGCGTTTGTTGACAATTGACAAAAACGTGAGAGTGATACTTTCCCAGGCTAATTTGCGGCTGTTTGAACAAAAACCAGATTAGTTTTTGCGCCGTTTCATCATAACAGATGAAACATGGATTCATTTTTACACACCAGAGACAAAACAACAATCTAAACACTGGATGGAAGCCGGTTGTAGTATTCCGAAGAAGGCCAAGGTGGTTCCATAGGCAGGTAAAGTTATGGCTACGGTTTTCTGTGACGCACGAGGTAGAATCTTAATTGATTTCCTCCAAAAAGGGAAGACAATAATAATAAGACAATAATAAGAGTATTACGCTACACTCTTGGACCAGTTAAATCAAGAAATCAAAGGAAAACGGCCTCATCTTGCCAAGAAAAAGTCCTATTTCATCACGATAATGTTCCTGCCCATTCTTCCGCCATTGCATGCTGGTAGAATTATGTTACGAAATGATTTCCCATCCACCATATCCTCCTAACCTGGCTCCCGAGTGATTTCTTCCTTTTTCCAATAATGAAAATATGGCTTGGGAGACAAAGATTTGGAGCTGATTTGGAGATTATCTCCGAAACTAAGGCGTATTTTGAGGACGTTGGAAAAGATTACTACAAAGAGTGGGTCAAAAACTCCAGCATCGTCTAAATGTATAGCTCTGAAAGGAGACCACCATGAAAAATAAATGACATCCATTCCAAAAAAGAAACTGTTTCATTTTCAACGGACTTATCTTAAATGGCACTTCTCCAGTGATTGCGATTATGAACTTATTTTGCTAACCAAAAGATTGATAATTTCGTCGTACTTACCGCTATTCACTGAATAAACGCTAGGGTTAGTTTCGCTATTTCTATATAGATGTTAGCACTTTTTAACGAACGTGATTATGATCCTAATTCCTTAAGCAAAAGGTTGATTATTATATCGTATCTATCCCTATTAACGGAAAACCCGATAATGAATATTATAAAGACAGACGACTCGATCCAATGTTATAACACGATTGGGATCCATCGACAATGAAAGTTGATATAAGTGAGCACTATTCTCCATACTTATGACACGCGTATCACGCCTACTTTGCACTTCCCGGTTTTGGTAGTTCTATGGTAATTTATATAATTTTATAAAACGCACCAAGGGTGAAAACATCTGACGGAGGTTTATTACCCACGGCTCGGTTCCGAACAAAGACATTTTGAACACTTTCTGGAAATTTCTAGAGAAAATAAAAGACGATAGGGACGACTGGAACCTTCGGCGAATAGGGCTATAATAGGCCTCGCGGTGCGCCCAGCGGGGAGTAGTAGCTGAGTTGTCGTTTAGAAGTTCAAGAAGCGGAGAAGATAAAGAAAGTGAAAAGTAAAGAAGTGAATACTACGAGTACGAATAAACAAGACGAAGCTACGAAGGTTGTGCTTACAAACGTGCTGCGTTTTAGTGTACCGTTCATAAAGCGCGATGTGAATTTATCTACACTATTATAAAATTGTTAAATGTCAAATTTTTAAAAATCAAGGATATTTAAAAACTAACTATTCAGATCGACTAATTAAGGGCTTCTGAAAGCAAATCCGTCGATGTTTGTTTGTTTGTTTGTCCGGGCTTCACGCAAAAACTAGCGGGTATTCGGTAAGCGGTGCTATTCCGACTTAAATTGCGGCATGTTTCATCAACATCAGTCCGGTAGAATTGAAGGTACAGCTTAATCCCTGTTTTAGTAGCCGCCGTTAAAGTACGAGAGGTCAAATAAAGTGGTTCTGAGGCCTTTTATATCTATGATGATTGTGTCGGGATTTCCCATGTAGCGGAAAACCAACATTCGCGCGGGCGAAGCCGCGGGCAAAAGCTAGTAAGTGAATAAATTTCAACTCACTCTTCATTATTATTTTTCTTCCAATCCCCGTAACCACTCCTCGTAACGATATTAGTGTTCAAATAGGATCTTAGAAACATCGTCATCCAATTATCAGTTCTTCAGATTTTATAAGGTGCAGTGTCTATTCGGATAGAAAATAAACAAACATATATTCTAAAATAATATATCTATGTTTCAAACAGTTTTATTTACATAAGTATAGTCATTAATTGAATGACACAAATATATAACCAATCACTTTTGCAACAATAGGTAATCATTGTATATTTGACTCATTAATACCATCACACAATTGAACCTAGTTTGTTATTTATTAGGTGTAGGTAATATTTTATTATGTAACAACAAAATAAATATATCGACGGTTGAAAGGTAATAAGGTATAAGCGACAAAAACCAAATTGTTCAGGAGAGCAGTTTAAAGTTTGAAACTGGAAATAAATGGATACAACTTTTTTATTTATTGTCATATCGTGCAAATGGAAACCGCTCTAGAATCAAGAAAAGTAAAAGCATTAATTGGCAAAGCATTTATTTATTTGATTCAGTGTTGTTTTATGTGATTTTATGCCATTTAGATCAATTGATCTTGATTAGATCAATAAATTGATTGAATTTTTTTGCTTGGGCATAAGTAACAAAAAAGTTATTGTAAAGCCATGGGAGTAAGCACATTGGAAAAAGCTGACAATTTTAAGTAGGATGGCATTCATGACTCATTTCCGACCAAAATGTCGCTTATGCCCTATTACGTTTCAATCGTCGATATCATATTACACGTTAAACGGTTAGCACTTGGCTAGTAAATTATTACTTAAAAATTTAATAGATTAATCTTATATTATCACAGTTATATCATTTGGCACCAATGGCAAGATTTGTTTGTAATTTTGTAATAATCTGTTCGTTAGATGTCGTTCTATCTCGCTTGCAAGTAATATTACTGTCCAACGCGAGGGGACGATCATAAACGTCATTTCCGAATCGATTTATTTGTATGAGATAGGTATACGGTCGTCGCATTATCAGCCGTCGAACTCTTAACTATTTGTTGACATAATATTACTTAACATTAATGGATTGTCCATTCGTTGTGCGATAACGGTGCGGTGCCACTGGGTGGTAATAATATCACTATATCTCGTCGCCAGGACCGGCTAAGAGGTACAACCAGTGGCGTAGCTATCGTAGGGCCGGTGGTGCAGTGCACCAGAGCAGCCAGCTCCCGAAGCTAGAAAACTTCGAGCCTATTCTTATTCTATAAGTTTGAAGTAGTTCTTATTGTATAAGTTTCTCTAAGTTTGAAGGCCAACATAAATTCAAGCTACGTGGAAAGAGGGGGTGAGGGCCCGATTCTTTCTCTATGCACCGGGGTCTTGTCCACCTAGCTACGCCACTGGATACAAGGCAGCGAGTTATTCAGCGCAGCGTGGAACTTTAGGGAAATCTTTTTATGGAGGAAGTGATTATTCAGCGGTAAAATAAAGCAAGCCATGATGAATGATTACTTGATTGAACCTAAATTACACAGATGATTAGAAATTAAATTTATTCATATACAAAGATTACATAACCAGCCTGCGCCACAAGGAGGGTTATGTTTTTCGAGTATATGTATGTATATTTCTTTGGCACGTTCTGTAGCCTAAACGGCTTGATGGATATTAGTTTAAGAGGTGTTGTTAGATTCGTCTTGACTGAGAGTGATACTGGGTATATCAAAATTATAAAAAAAATAGTTTTTCACGATGTCAGGTTTTTTTTTCAATATACTAGTACTTAAAGAGTTTACTAGCTTACCTAAGGCGCAACTAATAAGTTCCACGCAGATCGGGCCAAATTTATATCAGAAAAAGCAGTAAAATTGTAAGTAATACATAAATTAAGTAGAACATAATTTAATCGTTAAAATTTCTCAATATATCTATACATATTTCCTGATCCTTTGAAAAGAATCTTTATTAAATAGTAAGTTCTAAGTAAAAAAAGAATACTTTAAAACAAATAACTTAAAAGAAAACCTTTCGAACTGGCATATTTCACTTACATTGTAGAACTAAGAAAAATTAAGTAGTAGCTCTGAAATAGGTTCAAAATACGAGTTTTATAGAAAAAAATACAAATTTCCTGAGGAAACTTCAAAGAGAAATAATAGGAGGATAGGGGAAAAATTCCCCTATTATTTCTTCGGTCGTCGTGAGAATTCCATTTCCCGCGTTGGGGTTAGTTAGTGATCATATAGGTCCTCCTCAAAAAATCCCACTGACGTGGACTTAACTATGAAACATTTTTCATTTTTATTACCTCTACGTTTCAATTCAGTTGCACTAACCGTAGTTGCAAACAAACACGAAGTAATCCATAAATATTGTAAGTTTAAAGTTTAAAAACATTACATCATCCAACTATTAAAACCACTACTAGGCCTTTATGATTAAATAACCTCATATGGCCAGAATTTGCGGATTGCGAACTTCACAATTTAAAGATTCATCATTATCATCCCCAGTCCATATCGTCCCCACTACAGGGGCACGGACCTCTCCTGATCAGGAGGGGGATTAGGCCAGTCTACCACGCTGGCCCAGTGCGGGTTTGTAAAGAAGATATAAATGGTTTAAAGATTAACATATTGAAATTCGCAATAGAGCTTCATTGTATTTTGAATATGGCTCGTTACAGTGATGTTGTGCCGGTTCTGGCAGCACCCACAGGTAGACATGGCGTGACGCTATTACTGTACCGGTACCACATAAGCTCTATCCACATACAATTGATTTATATGGTACAGTCAGTTCCATAGTAAAAGGCATACGATCAAAGTTCTGTATGGCTTTTCATTACCCCAGTTTGACTCGAGGAAAGCCCACTAGGTATTTGGATAAAAAGTGCTCAGAGCACCTTTCGATTTGTGAAATGTGTACATTTTTAATATTTCAGAAAATTTTGCGCAATATTTACAGGTGTTCAAAATAGAGAAGTAAGAAAAACTCTTGGGTGCATCTGCTCACATCCTATGTAATGTTTTAACAATAAACATGAATATTCCACTGTGCGGCAAATAATTGTGTGTTCCACACAATTTACGGCACAAATATTTGTCTGGGTAGATCTCGATTACAAAAAAGTATCCTAAGATTACTCGAATATAACAATATACGCATTAAGTATTATATATATTATCTGATATACCTACATATGTATGTTGCCAAGATAACGAATGCACTACTTACAGGAGTTCTGCACACATAAGTTTTGTTCGTACACAAAAGTAGGTATTGCACATGATTTTAGTTGGATTCCACATTTAAAATCATAGAGCTGAGATGCATATAGCCAAATAAATATTTCCCATGCACTACAGTATCTAGATTTAGTAAGAAGTTATTCTAAAAGCTTTATAATTTAAATACTGAAGAGAGTTTAACTATATTTAATAGGTAACAATTTCAATTACAACCTAACCTATAAAACTACTTTGTAGAAGTACTTTATCACAATTACACAGGGTTTAATCGACTAGCACCCTTCTGAAAGCAAATTCTAATCATTAAGTACTCCAATCCATGATATCCCATGGAAACATTCTGTTTTTAAAAAAAGAAAAATAATGAGTAACATAATTCTGATCAACAAAATTTAGATCAGAGAGGGTTGTTACCCTCTAAAAATGTAAGTTTTCAAATATCGTACATATTAAAAATTTTGATTAAAACATTAATTCTCGAGTTATGTTATGTTATCTTCATCGTAACAGATTTGAAATCTGAACACACAAAGATATATTACAACTAATTGAAAAAGGTCCTTCTTCACTTCACTGGACTTGTACATATAATTCATTAGCACTATCACGTTCTAAACTTAGAGACT
>WUAW01001177.1:0-12408 GCA_017165845.1 Thaumetopoea pityocampa | reverse complement strand
CCCCTTTCCGACAACATATAAACAGAAGCACCCCGAGGTTAGTTTAGGGATGGGTTGAGACCTATACTCCCCTTGCCTTACATACTTTTACTGTGAACACAGAAGTCCACTGTTAGTTCTGGACCTCCCTGCCGAAATTACTTACACACATACACTCACGCCAATATCCCATAAGGGTAGGCAGAGACCATAGTATATACTACATACATATATACAGTCACGCCTCTTTCCCATTGGGGTAGGCGGAGACCACTTCTTTCCACCTGCTACGATCGTTAAATGTAGCAGAGTGGCTATCCGCAGCCCACATTTCGCCCCCGCGGGAATTACATATCCCGAGAATTTGCTAAAACTATTCTCCACGCACAGTAAGCGTTATATAAATCGCAGGATATTGCCGCTTTCTATTACCCTAATATACTTTGTCCTTATTGGGTACAGACTTTCCCCTACTTGATCTTTCAGTAGAATGTGGAACCCTATAAAGAATGTAAGATTACAAGTCAGAAACGTACCTTCTGAGTTTACTGAGAGTTAACTTGATATGAGGGAACTTCTCTCTAAACTTATCGTTCAATTCTTTTTTAAGGTCCTGTGGGCGGACATAGTCAATAATGGAGGTCATGTAAGACGAAAATGTCAAAAGTGTTCTGTGTTTCCCTGCTATAAGCTCTGGATCGTCCAATACATTAGGACAATACTGTACCTGTGGATTAGAAAAAATGCAATAATTTCACTTAACATCATAATATAAACAACATCGCTTTAATATGTTTTATTATTAACACTTATTAGCTCAATGGCAAGGAGATGCAGATACTGAGATACATATGTCCGATTCCATATGTAACTTTATACAGCGGGGGCAGCCTTGGTGATCGTTTTTTAAAATACATACACCAAGAAGTCATTAAATTGGTTTGACCGTCATGCGCTGGCCAAAAGTTGTTCTGTATGGCTGTGCTAATAATGTCTCGATGTCGTTAAGCAAATATGTAAATCAATAAGCTCACCTCTGGGAATGATAGGTATGGTATAATTTTGACACTGAAGACAATTGCATCTTACAATAAAAATAGAGTAACACCATTCGGCAACAGAATAAAATTAGTACTTATTTTTATGTTTATAATGATTATAACATTTCACTGATGTAGCTCAAACTGACCACGTAATAAAGAGTGACCCCGTTTCCGTGAACATAATTACGAGTATTTTTATACTATACTAAAAAAGAGCAGTATATTGTTTTCAAGGTTCGTAAATATATGTTTCTTTATTCCAACATGTAAATGTGTAAACCGATTTAAATGTGTGTGGTATCTTTAGAATACTTACATTATCCCGGGTAACACACTACGTGAAATCTGAAAAATGCAGTGTGGATATGTTAAGAAGGCAGTCGCATTTTTATTTTCAACTGGCGACCTGCCCGGGCTTCGCACAAACGCAATGTACTAATATTTTGTCATTTAAGTTTTAAAAACACCAACACTATATAGACATACATACTATCCTATCCTATCCATAAAAATTGATAGCGTTTTGATATTAACAGCTCATCATAATTTATCAACCTGTTACATCTTCTAAGATATTATTTTAAACCATATGGTGTAAAGAACAATTTCTATCTAAATTTAAAGCCAAATGTAAGCCATTATACATTTAGAACAATCGAAAATATTCTAAATGATATTGAAAAATGCATATTTGTTACGTAGTTTAAAAGAACTAAGCCACCAAGTAGGCAAACCCGGATTGCAACTTAGTTTTATACTATTCAGAGATTTTCAAATAGTTCAACGGGATTCCAATGTTTATATGAGAAATTTTATTTTTATATTTTAACCAGCAACAACTAGGGTCACTGACAATATATAATGTATGTATATAACGCCATATGAGTGCGAGCCCATGCGGGCTAGTAAGCAATTCGTTTATCCAACAGAACAAGATAATTACACTTTTACAAATTTCAAGATATGTTTTTTAAATCATATCGATTACATGATGGATAAAATAGTTCATTTACTATCAACGATTACGCGCTATTAAACAGAATAAAAAAAATTATATTATTTTGTAGTTACGTCAATTAGCGCATTGTGTTAATACGTACATATTTTTGAGACAGCAATGTTCCTTCTTCCCAATCAAATGATTTGATGTCAATTGACGAAGGCGGCGGTGACGGTAATGCATTTCTTTGCGAAGATTCATATGAAAAACACCTAGAATAATGTAGCGTAGTTAAAAATAAATTGATCATTAAATAAAACTGAGATTTGTTATTTTCTGCAGAATTTGCATGCATTATAGGTAAGTTAATAATATCATGCCACAAGAATTAGTTCTATAACTCCCCACTACATCGTCAAGATACTGCATGCTGCTAATTCAAGGTGACCGCGCAGATATTCACGATGCAGTTTTATGGATGTACTATCGACAAACTTGAAGCATGATCAATTCGGAAATATTTTCGCTTGCAAGCAGTAATCATAGTAAAATGAATTCTTATATTGTAGCTGCCGGTCGCTGCACAGAAAATGCAACCTTTTGGTGGTCATGCTTTTATATATCAATCAACATTGGGAATTTAGCTACTTTTCGGAAATTGATACAGCGACTGAAATCATTGCTTTTTTTTGTTTCATTGATCGCCATCCGTAAAGGTATAAGCCGTCACGGACTTTTCACTCAAATCGGTCGATATAACGTAGTACTGATTCAATGGTTAAGCGATCGAACGCAGGAAGTAAGTTAATGCACGATACCAAAGAGCGAAGCAGCAGTTTGTCGATCGCTGATTTTATAAATATCCTACGCGGTCTTTAATAAGCGCCCAAAATAGAATAAATTGTGAAGCGTATAACTGTTTCCACGCTGACGCTTCTTAATCGTCGCTACCGTGTTAATTGTAACACACCCCATAATTTGTATATTTCCGCGTATATTATCGTGCGTTAAACATGCGCCCGTGGGAAGGACGACTCTGTTAAAACGTCTAAAAACACCTATCTATCTGTGTGATAGGTGTACGTATTTCTTCGTATAAACCCATTATTACCGGGTGCACGTTCAGCAGTTAGTACACTATGAGTAGCAATAAGACTAATATAATTACGTGATGATATCATGGAGCATGATTTTGCATAGGTGACTGGTTAGTAATAATTGTGTTTAATTATAACATATATAGCTTCTAAAATATTATAATTGTACATATTTATTAATTAATCCAAAGGCCCAATAAGAACCAACTAATACCAAACAGTTAAGCTATAATAACTGCATACCATCAGAAAAATATTTTATTAATCTATCCAACTGTAGATACCCAATTTACATTATATAAACTATGTTATTTTATGTTCTCAAATATATTAGAAAAAATATACTAGAAAAAATATACTTAATGTTATAATTCAGCGGGAATAAATTAGTATTGGCAAAATCTAAGTATTGCATTGCAGAATATGATACGTTTGTTCAAAATTTACCATTTTTTATCCTTGTGTCTCGTCAATAACTTAGTCCTGAAAGTCAAATTTGTTAGTGATGAAATGATTGCGAATTTGTATAAGATTCAAATGACTTTGAAACTGATGAAGTGTTGAGCTAAGTACACTTTGTATCTATGATTATGATTAATGTGATATGACTGCAAAGCTTTTTTCAATCTCAAAGAAAATACAACTATTGCAATTGTTTTCAGTATTTAAGTACTTAGTAAAGTTCCATAATCTTTATGTCAGTCCACACCGCCTCTGTAGATATCCAAAGATTGACATTCGCTAATTGCTAGCGCCAACAGCAATACAAATGGATTAATGTTCACTAAAATCTTTTATATTTATAGATCATTTTGCGGAACTCATCGTAAACTTTAATATGTTATTACCTAGTATTACTTTATTACCTACATGCGCTCGAGACCATAGTTGTTGTCCATCTATATACAATATACATATATGATATGATTTTATTTAGATCTTATTTAGAACGCTAAAATTTTATAAAATTACTATGTAAAATTCCAATTAAGGCCCAAATTTTGGAGTTACACGTGATGAGATTACTACGTGACAATACGGACTTCTAATCCAGCAGGCTGCTTACACATCTTGCAAGAACCGAGCAACAGCGAGGGTTGCAATTAAATTTTTAATTCATTTGATATTTATGGCTCCATCATTTAACGATGGTATCGCCAATGAAAATTACATATAGCAACGATATAATTAATTAATGGTGGAGGCGTAAATAACTAAATAACTGTCATTAAACCTATGCCGATAATATATTGTTATTTCCTTGGTTTATATCTAAAAATAGGAGAACGGGTCGTTGTGGGCGGGTGGAAAGGAAGGAGGGCACAATCTTATACTAAATATATTGATAAATTAGAAGCAAAATTTGATTAAAAGGTAACCTATTAAGGGGTCGGGGCCAAGGGACAGGGGCCAGAACTGACAGGTTGGGATATATGATCAATAAGGACGTCATATAGAAAACCAACTAATCTAGGACAGGAGAATAGTAGGTGATCTGGGGATTCCTCTTCAATACTACACTCATTTAGGGAATCTATGATCATTGACATGAATTATTGTTAGAAAGACCAGTGCGCATACAAAATCCAGCCATACACAGTTAATAACCAAGATTATTGTTTTTTTTGACGTTTTCGTGTTAGTAGAATCAAGGATTCATAGGAACTAGTGGCAGGATGCTGGGTAGGATGCTTAGTATTTAGCTTCAGGGAGACTAACTGACTTTACTTCGAGGTATAATTTCAAGTTCTGTTAGTTCTAGAATTAGTATGAAATGTACTAGCTTATAATTCTATATTGTTGCCGGTTTATTTAATTATACAGGTCTGTAAAAAAATGATTTTGGATGTCCTTGGAAAGCTGGAAACCAATTCCGAAGTAATTTTCGGCGTAGAATCCGAATTCGAATTCAGCATCGACCCGACGCGTCAAGATTTCACGATATTTGAAGTTATGTAACCAAAAATGGCATTTAGTGTCACTTATGATTATGTACTACAAAACTTCTTAGCTTTATTTTAGTAATTGTATAATCTAGTACTACTCTTCCCCTTTGAAATCCATTTTAGAATGGTCATCTGTAATTTTTGTTTCGAGACTTATAAACAATCTAAGAAGATGAACAGCATATGCTGCGACAGTCTGTCCCTTTGCACCATAGTTTTTCCTGAGGAACGGTTTTTCGTAAAAATCTGTATATTTGGGAATGCTGATTACAAATCTGAACTCAAATTTTGACAATTCAAAATGGCAGATTCAAGATAGCGCACGAAAACGGAAACATCACCCTACTTTACATACTAAACTTACACCGGTCTATATTTTCATTTTCGTACATTGAATGACAAAATCTCAGTTCAGATGCGTAATCAGTATTCCCAAAAACGTTAATATATGTATAGATTTTCATAAAAAACTGTTCCTCAGAAAAGTGTATGGCGCAAAGGGTTAATAAATGTAGCAGCATATGCTCTCCTAACTGAACATCCTCTTAAAATGATTATAACTCTAGAAAGAAAAATTGCAGATAAACATTCTGATTTCAAAGGGGAAGAGTAGTACTTGATGATACAATTAGTAAAATAAAGCTAAGAAATTTTGTTAAGCTTGTACATAATCATAAAAATGTTTCTAAATGCCGTTCTTTGGATACATAACCTCAAATATCTCGAAATCTTGACCTTGTGGATCGATTCTGAGCTCTAATTCGGATTCTACGCCGGAAATTACTTGGGAAATGGCTTCCAGCGTTCATGCAGACAAAATCAAGCAGACCGTGTTACCGGAGGTCTCTAAAATAATAAGAATTGTATTACTACCAGTAACACGTATGCATCATATGATTTTAATGCTATTCTAGCTGTAGGTTGGCTCTTGCAGGGTAAATAATCAGACTGTAGGTAATCATACCACTCACGATTCCCCTATTAGATTACTACAGAGGCAGTATTAGGTATTGTGATTATAATTTTGTTTTGTAATTACCATTATAGATAGATTTTATTGCTTCATTAAGGCAATTCAAATGTCTAAACCTTAGATTATTTATACGTCCAGATACCTTATTCAATACAAAGCGCGGTGTCGATTTATGAAGCCACTCTTTAGTACGTAAGTGAATGTTCGTACATGTTTGCGTCGGTGTGTTGACGCGTGTAATATAAGCGCAGAGAGGTTACCCCAAACAGTTGGATTTTTTCAAAAAGTTATTATATAGTACTCACTGGATTTTTAAGTAAATAAAAATAATATTTTAACAGTAAACTAAAGGACTGTTTGTTTACATAAAAATACAAGTCAAAAGTATAATATGACCTTATTTATATAGCGTACAAGTAGTCAGTCATGTTTTTTATAAAATTATAGGAAAATTAATTAATTACTGTTTTACTTTAAGCTCCTGTTAATTTTTAACTAATTGCTTATTTTGGTATAGATTTTTGTTACACTGTTGTATAATAATAATCTCACTCATAAACATGATTCATGTTAAAAGTGTGTGTCGTTAAGTAATGACTGTTATCAATTTACACACCGCCGGAACCTAATTTAACCTGGCTAAGAGACAAGATCGATTATATTTATATTTGAATCAGTAGACGGGTTGGATGTCTATGGTAGTAAACATAATCATTTTTAGAAATAAACAGTAAAGTATAAAAATAAACAGTAATGTTGATGAGCTACTCGCGTAATTCTCTTGAACTAAAAAATCCATCGAAATCGGTGCAGTAGAATAAGTTGTGAAACCACAAATGTATTATTAATAATTAACATGAACTCATTATCCATGTTAATTAAAAAAAATTGTTTCTAACTAAAAACCACGTCCAAATCAATTCAGTGTTAATATGCTGTGTAGTTACAAAAGTATTAATAATCACACAAACACCCATTAACAGTGACAAAAAAACTATTTGAAACGTCAAGCTTCTGTATTACGTTTTAAAATATGGGTAAATTCATGCTCTTGGCAACACCAGAGTTTTTGCATTGTTATCATCAATTTATTAAATATTGAACGGGTTCTTATTTATGAAATATGTCGTTCGTATAATTGTTTACTTTTGTACTGTAATTTTTACACAATTTCATAGGACAAAGTCATTTTTTTCGAAATTAGCACGTGATGTTACCACGAACGATTCTTGACGTGTGGCGGTAATATCGAATGGACTAGCCAATATTGGCGACTCCTATTTGGTATCAATTTTCGGTATGCTGAATAGGAATAATAAATAAGGAAGGAAGGAAGAATTCGGAATCTGGACGTATAAATAAGCTCTAAACATAATGATTCGGTGTTATGAGATAGGACAAATTTGTTGAATTTAACAAATCGTTGAAAAATAAAACATTTAAGTACATGCATCATAAGCGAATTTAAAAAAAATATTACATCAATGCAAAATAAAATAAGACGGGTGAATATTTAAAGAAAAGAAACATAAGGAGATTAGGTACATTCTAACATTGCATGATTGAAAACCAATCTAAAAGCATATCATGGACATTATCACTACTAAAATATTTCTTAATGATAAAAACCGTACGCATCGGGCTACGCACCGTGGAGGACACCGTAAGACATCATTTAAAAAAATGTTTTACATTTTTTATGGCAACCAAATTTTGTACGTAATAATATGGAGGTCTGTCAGATGACAGATTTACAGAATAAATACAATGATTTATATATTAATGTAACAGAATGTATTAGGATATGGATGAACTAGGCAGAGAGTTTGCAAGAAACTGTTTACAGCATAAAACTTATTTATTTCATCAGTGGTTGATATGTGTATACAATTGACAAAGTTGAGCAGCTGGAGTTTGCTTGCTATTTGCAGAAAACTTTGCTTAGTGTGTCCACACTTTAATTACAAATATAGTTAAAAAATATAAAAGAACTACCTCGCAATGACATGGGGGTGACGATTTACTATTTTCCAACTTGATTTATCTATGAAAGTGAAATCTCCTTCATACATCTTTTTATATTGTTCTCGTGTGCATATTTTGGATGGTACCAACAGTTTAGAATATGACATTTCCTGTCCAGTTTCTTCCTTCTCCAAGCCGAGAAGATCAAAGGGATCCATACCATTGTCAGTGATTGATGACAGTGGCCTTGGCCCAGACGTGTTGCGCCTTCTAACACCATCCTTTCTTAGATCAGAACTGAAAAATATAAGAGGTTTGGTGTGGTAAAATGCCTACCTACTTATCTAATACTATCCTTGCAGACTTATTTATGATGTTCAAGCTTTTGTGGTGTTCAAGCTGGGAAAGATTAAAAATAAATAATTAAATATTAAACACGAATTAAATTATGATAAGATTAAATAAATTCACAACCATATTTTCATAGGGCGATGGCTAACCAATTATTTGAGTCGTATTGAATCAAAGGTGGCAATCTCATTTTGAACAACTATTGGGTAAACAAAAAGAAAACAAAAAAGGAAATTATTAAATTATATTGCTGTCTGGGAACTAAATTGAGATTTTAAGTTGCTTTAGCAATGTACAGGCCTTGTCTGGTTATAGGATTTCAAACTAAAGGTTAATGTTCAAGATTTTTTAATTTAGCAATGTAACTCAAAAATGCCAAAAAGTGAGATTGCCACTTTTAATTCTTCAATTGGAATTAGAGATCAAATAACATGTTAGGAACTATAAATTTACAATGTTTAAACTGATTGCAAACACAATGTAATTAATTTGTAGCAATAGAGGTTTCATCATCAAATCAGCCCGCAGATGTACACTACCTTCTCTAATAATCGCAACATAGAGCAGCTATGAACTGCCTGCTCCCACTAATATCCTGTGACCTTAATTATGTTATCAGTCCATTTAGTTAGTAGTTGATGCAATGAGTAAGGGGTTGAATATGGGGTAATAATGCATATTATGGACACATAGGCTTATTGACCTGAAATAATTTTTAATGGATAGAGGATCCGTGGCTACAGTGTATTTTAAAAGTCATATTTGGGGGAATTCAACCAATTTAGAGAAAAGAAAATATTTAAAATTCTTAGTGGTGGGTGTAAAAATCTTCGTTATGGACAAAATAACATAATAAATGGTCAAAAATAAGTGAGCGTTAGGTTGCTGTAGAAAATGCACGAGCCGAACGAGCGAAGCGAGCGTGCCGCGGCAGCGGCCGGCGAGTGCCAGTAAATGAATAATAATAAACAAGTGTTAATTGCCCCAAATGTGACTTTTAATATACACTATAGCCACGGGTCCTTTATCGATTAAAAATTATTTCAGGTCAATAAGCCTATGTGTCCGTAATATGCATTATTACCGAATATAGCTTTATAACAACAATTTTATTATTTACTAGCTGTGCCTGCGACTCCGCCCGCGTGGGTATTCGGTAAGAGCGAAATTATACATAAATAATTTTCTCCGATCTTAATAAGAATGAATGCTTATGATAGATAGATGAAACAAACACCAAATGTTACAGGAAGCTTGCCACAATGCAACAGTGAAAACCGCATTCNNNNTTTTCTAAGATTAGCGTGCACAAACGCAAAGACAAAATTTCTAAAAACTATATTTTTGGCTCCGGTAACATAACTACAACCTGTATGGATGGTTTTTATGAAATAATAATCATTGTAGACACGGCTCGTTTACGATTTTATTATATGTATACAATATATCGACGCTAGAAAGCATAAACGTAGTAACCTGCAAATCCAAAATTTTTCACCAGATCATACCATTCGACATAGTTTATTTTACTGATTCCAATGATGTAATAAAAGAAAAAACACTAATTTGTCACTTACTACGTTTTTGCTTTCCAACGTCGATATAATATCTAGTACATAATACAGGGTATCAAAACATGAGACTGAAACACCAGATATAAATCATTGTTCTTCTATTATGAAGTGTGTGGTTGGATGAGTTAAAATATATTGTATTAAAATAAATAACTTGATAAACATACCGTGGATTGCGTACTGTTTTAGAATATGGTATAGTACTGAAAACAATACATGGGACACCTTGTCCAGACACAAATGCAAGCCTTTTATCTTTAAAGGACACATCTTTAGTTGTATGCACTACACGCACTTCTTTTGCTAAAACATGATGCTCAGGTATGCATATACTGCTAGTTCTAAATCGACCTAAAACAACATTATTTATATTTTTATAAAATTATCTTCTGCTCGTGTCTTCACCCAGATTAACACATTAAGGATGGCGTGTACCACCGGCGGCTCACACGCGAATGGTTCATCTGGCAGCATGTACCACCAGTGGACAACATCACCTATAGTTTTACAACATAATTTTGTTACATGAAAACAATTTTTATGTATTTAAAAATAGCTTTTTTATTGAAAAATTGAAGAGCTTATTTTTACAGGTAGACTATAATTAACTTATTGTATTTACATGTTTATTTTGTTTTTGTGGGTTTTGTCAAAATTACACTGTTGTATTTGCTAAACAACATTTTCTGCAAGGCACTGCCAATAAATCAAAATACGATTTTACAGCCACCCAGTGAAGCGACATAGCAAAAAGTAGACCAACCTTAATGTGTTAAAGTTAAAACAACATTAAAGTTGAAAAAGAAATTGAAGAGCATTACAATATTATTCCATCAGTTTTTGTTAAGATCATCGGTCTAGACATTCCTGGAGTAAAAATTAAGCCATTTTAAATTCCATTCAAATCCATTGAGCCCTTACAACATGAAGAAGTAAAAAACATACACACTCACCCACAAACTTTTGCATTTATATTATTATTGTGATAAACATCTTCATAATTTTGGTTATAAAGGTACTAGCCGAGTATAATATAATAGTTCATATCTTCTTCATAGCATAGTTATAAGAAGTGACAGAATGCCTATTATGTACTCATAATAGGCATTCTGTCAATAATGAAAATCAATACTTTGATTTTCATTATTTTTTTGATAAGATATTATGGTTATTTATAATGTATCCTATGCAATGAGAAAAATGTAGAAGAGAAAATATGTACCTGTCTATCAGTTTCAAATGTATAGGTATATTAATCCAAAGATTTAGGTTAAAAATTATCATCATCATGGACTATATATTTTATGGTTACACTATGCAATGCCTATATAAAACTCAGAGTCTTATAAGTATATCCATGCAAAATATATCAATATTTTGCTTTGTTGGCTTGTTAAAGAACACATTTTTATATTTATAGTAGTAATACTGTGGCACCCACATAATAATAGTATAATGGCAACAGCACTATCCTGCAATTTATCTAGTGAATACTGTGATCAACAATAATAGGAATTACAAGTCTGCAAGTGTGAGTCAATATGATAATAGGTACCAAAATTTAAGCTTTCTGAACTGCTTTTCTCATCAGCATTTATTCCAGTAAGTGAAACAAGATGAGGTTTTCTTCCTCGGGTTGAATGTTTTTCTTTATATGATTCAGTAATTCCAGAAGGACATCTGAAAAAAATATATTATAATAAAATTTATTATCTTAAATATATTTGATTCAAAACTATATGAAATAAAAGATCCAATTGTTACCTTTCTCTGAAAGATGTATTTAGACCTTTCAAAGGAGTAACGGCAGCAGTGTGCTCAGAGTCAGAACTAAGGGAATGATTATCAGTACCGATACGATGCAATGGGCTTGACTGTGGACCTTTGTTTCTATTTCGTAACATCAAATCTTTATCGTTCAGAGCATCGGCCACTTTCGATCCAAAATCAGTTTTATCTTGCTTTGATTTATCCGTAAGTCTGTATAATTCAGAGTCTTTGAACTTTCCGTCAAGTGAAATATTAGATAAAAAGGTTACGGCAGCTAATCGTCTTCGAGCTTTATCATATTTCATTCGATTATTCGACATATCTTTAAATTGTTTTAAATACCGTATTAGATTGATGAAAATTCTTACACAGGAAATTAAGGAAGATAAACACTCAAATTGTTTTATGACATAAATACACTGTTCCCTATATTATACAAAGTACTCTGTGCTGGTGTCACAGACCAGATAGAGACTTTCAGTATATATTACTACTTACTCTTTGATAGAGTATTTGCTCAGTGCCACAGAGTACTATATATTATATTGAAATAGAGACATAGAGTGCGCGCAAGATAACTCTGCGCGCGGTCGAAATTGGAACTAAGCGAGCGCCGCCATGTTGTCGTTATGTCAGGTGTCTTTAAGGGTGAGCAGTTTTCCAAGTTTTTGTTCGATTCTGTCACCGGGAGTGTAAGCGTTAAACCGGGGGTGGATAATTTTTTATTTTTATCGTTTTAGACAAACATTTGGCTAATTTTCTTTTCCTTT
>WUAW01001175.1:42059-56857 GCA_017165845.1 Thaumetopoea pityocampa | reverse complement strand
GACTAGGGGTAGTTCAAACAAACCACTAAAATACACGACGTATAAGTAGGGTTCTAAAAACTCAAGGCTCAACTATTATCGTCAGTTTCATATAATGGAAAATTTGGACTAAACAAAATAAGATAAAATCTGACTCACAAAATATAATGTTTAGTATGAAACTGATAATTATGTTGGAAAATAGAAAGTAGTCAATTTTTTTGTATCAAGATAACAAGCAATAAGTTTTCCATCGACAACGGCTCTTTAATCTTTGGACATGGTTATAAAATGGTGAATCATTGATTACAATGATTTGCTGAACGTCTTTAAGCGAGCAGTCGTGCGACCAGGCCCTGCTCTCCCTTTAAAACTGACTGTTCAAGTTTGCTAAAAACATGTTGTCCATCTCTACAAATCCTTGTCCCATCCAACCTCTCATATTTTCGGTCGAGACAACTATTTGCAAAAACAAAGACAAGCGGATTTGTAGAGTAACATTACCACCAGAAGGTCTAAATTTTGGAACACCGCAGATATTTCGATATAAAAGTTGTCTAGATAAATCCGCAGTTTGCGATAAGACTGCTCTATATACACTTGACGTAACTGTAATACATATAATAACTTTATTAAAATGTAGTATAATAAAAGAGTATTCTATTCTATTCAGAAACATAATAATGAGTATTTGGCCCGGGCGGGGGGGTATAGTAAACTGTACGAGAGTTGAGCATTACACACAGTAGTGGGGAGATTTCGCACACCTACACATTAAAGGGCTAACTGATTAACCAATCGCGTACAAGCGCATGTTAAAAAACCTCTCCGTCCGCTTTACTCGACGTTTTAGACCTAAAATCGCCTTTTGCGCAGTTAAGGTCGTTGCTCAAGTTTCGTGTGGTCATATGCGGTAGCTGCCGTAACAGGCTTGGAGTTATGGAGAAATACACCTGGAAAATATATGCGTACTGTCTACCTCGGTACTGGTGGAGAAAGCCACCTGGAAAAAACAGGGACATAGCTCTTTGGTGTCAGTGGAGACAACGACTTGAAAAAACAATGTTGATTCGTACATCATGGTGCAAACCAGGTAAGCGACCCTGGCCTCCAGAGCTACTACTGTCCTACTACTACTGAGCTACTCCTTCCGAGATAGTAGTATCCTATACCCTATAGTCCTTTTCCTAAATTCCGTATTCCTTGTTCAATACACCTTTCCTACCTCACCCTTTTTCCTTTCCTACCTCACCTTTTTTCCTTTCCTCTCCACTAAACCGTGGGTACGCAATGAGGAACTATAATCATTTTTAAACCTTATAAAATGGGGGCGTCGTGGTTCGCCACCCGACTCGACACGTCTCGTTGCCCATGGGGGCGAAACGTGGGCTGCGGATATCCACTTTGCTACATTAAACGATCATAGCAGGTGGAAAGAAGTGGTCTCTGCTTACCCCAATGGGATAGAGGCGTGAGTGTATATATCATACAGTGGTTAAGTGGGTGCGTGTCCCATTGGGTCATACCTGTGCTCTCGGTGCGAAAAAAGGCTGCGCGAATTCAAAATATGCCATTATCGATGCCCAAATATTCTGCTCTGTACGAATTTAGCAATATTTCCTTTTTCAGTGTAATAAATATCCTCTGCTCTACACTAACTCTTACAAATGCCTATACATGTGTACGCACCGCGCGAGGCAGTGATGCGGCGCACGACCGCGTGTGTGGCGACCAGCAGGGCGCCCCCCACCACCAGCTTCAGCCACACTGCAACACATGCCACACGCTTTTTATTTAGGAATATTTTTTTTATTTAGATTTAGTAATTTTATACCATTATTAGGTTTCTAATGCTGTGGTATTATAATACTGTCATACTATAATACTGTCATTATTCTTGGTATAAAAACATATTTCCGATACTAGGATAAACATTTTTCAAATATGTTAGTTTTTATTTTGCAATGAATAACAAAAACTCGCTGTTAACAACGTTTTGCTACAAAATATGCGTAGGCATAGTAAAGAAAAGAACATCATTTTCGACAAAAAGCTGACAAAAATAAAGAATAAAAGCATAAACGGAAATCTTCAAGTCAGTTTATGGCAACAAAACATTGGTTTGTTGTTTATTCATGTTGTTTACATATTATGGTATGTCGGTAGATGGTGGCGGCGGCGGCGATTGTAAAATACATCTACTCGTAATGTCACTGTCATTCGTTTGTAAGTTTCTATTTATGGTATTTCTGTAAAAATTATATGTATGGATGGTAGGGTAAAGCGAGCTTTATCTGCGATGATTATTAGTTTACTGCCAAAGCTCTCGGTTCTTTCAAGTTGGACTCCGGACTTACCTTGAAGTATTTACCAGCTCAACTGTTTAACAGAATTGGGTCGTATAGTAGCGTGAGTCTTGTTTGGGTTTCAGGCCATGGATATGCATAATGAGTGTGCTGGACGACTTTGCTCGGAAAGCATCTAGCAATACCCTAATAGATCCAAAGTCATTTATAGCCATCTATATGGATAAATACAAAGGTGAGTTATGGGCGATTGCCATAGCAAAACAAATTTGAGTAGAATGCCTATCTCTATAGCCATTCTACTCAAATTTCAAACTCCAAAGTTTTTAGACGAATAGAGCCCGAGATAGCAAAAAACTATCGGAGTAATTAATTATTGTCTATGAACCGGAGTTTAATGGATTATTTTCCATTGAACTCCGGTTCAATAGACAAATGAAATGCAATTACTATTACACTGCTTTATAAGGCCACTATAGCACTAATAAACGTCTATATAGGATGTATCANTCCAAAGTTTTTAGACGAATAGAGCCCGAGATAGCAAAAAACTATCGGAGTAATTAATTATTGTCTATGAATCGGAGTTTAATGGATTATTTTCCATTGAACTCCGGTTCAATAGACAAATGAAATGCAATTACTATTACACTGCTTTATAAGGCCACTATAGCACTAATAAACGTCTATATAGGATGTATCTGTCCATGTCGGTATACACATAAGTGGAAATTATTGAACACGTGCTGTACTGTTGTGGTGATGTATTAGCCGGAAGGCGAATGAACATTTTGGGGCTCGTATATCCCAAACCAGAAGACGGCCGGTACTTCACAATTTAGGCAACGTGCTGCCTAATACAGGATGTATTTAAAGAACCGGTGTAAGAGGACAAGGGCCAAGAATAAGTAATAAGGACTGAGGTAGTGCAAAAGATTAAGAAAGTCTAAATTAGTCTAAATTCTTCAAGGTCTGAGTCTTGTCCAGTTAAGGATAGTAAAATAGAGGACTGGTAAAGTAGGGTGCTAATACTATATAGATATAATTTTTGCGACCCAAATGAAGGACAGCTATAGAATTTTGTATTTAAACATAACTCTCACACTAACAGGCAGTGTAATGAGCGGTCGTGCACAAGGGCGTCGGCAAGGGGGAGTAGGGATGGGCATTTGCCCCCTAGAGATTTAAAAATGTAGTCAAATACAAAGAAATCAATGTCATGCCGTCGCTGCCGCCATTCATGTGCTTTGGATCGTATTTAAAATTCATACTTTTACTATTCTTCTATTCTCCATATATCCCCCCCCCCCCTCCCTCGCCCGGGCTATCGGCTGGCGACGCTTTTGGTCGTGTAACTTGTCCTTAGAAAGGATGCGAGAACGATGACTCTGTTGCAAGACAAAACGAGTAAAGGGGAAGATGCAGTGAAGAATAAGGAATGTAAGTACATTTATTGGTACTTCCGTCCTGATTCATGACGAGCACATAATAATGCAATCGCCTATCGTCTGATAAAAATTAATAAATGAGAAGTTATTAGATGAATATAGACCTCCCCCAAAAAACGTATGGTCTGCTTTTGGTTATTTGCACCCAACATTTGCCTCCCATTCTTTTTAGGTCATTGGCCTACCATTTGGAAGGTATACCCAAATTTCATTTACAATTAGAAAGAATATACTTACCTACCATAAAAGCGTTTTGAATTTTCAACAACGCACTATGTGAAGCTATGTATCTGTTAGGGTTATAAAGCGTTTACGCACTTGTGATGCGCTTATATTAATCATCACAAGTGTACTTATATAAGGTTGCAACAAATAAAGTTTTAGCATTTGGTCAATTATAACCGATCCTGATCTGATGGCTGATCCATAATCGAAATTAGATCATGGCTGATCCATGATCGAAATTAGATCAACGAGAGTATAACCAATTGAGATGATTTATTATTTAACGAGTTTGGAGAAGTTTAGCAACTGAAGACATTGTAGAGAATCAGTAAATTCATTCAAATGTTACAAAACTAGACAAAATACAATTACGCGTCAAGATAACTTTGAACATAAATTCCAAATATCTTTTTAAAATATAAAAATATTTTTGAATTATATTTTGATATTATTTCAAGGAGTCTTGGAATAAACTTTCTAGCTGAAAATGAAAACTAAAAAAGTAAAATATTTTAAAGATACTATTTGAAAACATTTAATCAAAGTTTGTAAAGAAGCCGCATAAAACATACAGATTGTAGTTACACAACTAAAGCATACGGGTCAAATCGAAATAAAAGAAATTAATTTTATAAATATTTATTGGCACAGAATTTTATGACATATTAGAAATTTAGAAAGAAAAAAAATTAATGAGGTATTTAATGAATAACACATATGCATAAGTTTATTTCAAATATAGCTATGTGTTAGTATGTTATGTATTTTTATAAGGCCTTACTTAGTACGTTAGCTCTAAGTAAAGATCAAGGCATAAAACTTTTTTGTTTCAAAATGATCGTGGGATACTGTCAAGTACACAGTGAAAATAAGTCCCAATCGTAATATACTAGAAGGCTGCAGTTGCACAGTTTGTATGAATGTAAAAAACATGTCTGGTTTATAGAATTTCATGATTGAAGACATTATAATCACGGTCTTAGGACTTTAAAAATCAAGATAATTTAGGACCTTAACTATAATGGTTGGATGATTGTTTCCATCTGTCAATATTTGGATTTCATGTGCTTGAATGTATACTAATGTGAGGCTCTTTTAAAGACAGGCAGAGTTAAACTAATGAGATAACAATATCCCCAGACCATTTTCACTATTATAATAATAAACGTATTAGACAACGGAAGAAGCAACATATAAGTTAACGAAGTACACGTGCAAACATTTGAACATATCACTTACGGTGCGAAGCCTCATCTCGTTCGCGGCGCAATTCTTCTTGTCGCTTCTCATATTCTTCTTCTTCGGCAAGTGTGTCTGGGGGCTTTTCGGATGCGGGGTCTTCCTCAACCTATGTGAAAATGAAGATTTGTCATTTTTACTGGAGATCTTTGTTAATTTTCTTATTATTATACAAAGTACCATTTTTAACTGTAAAGTATTTTTAAAATAATAACCTATGTTAAAATGTAAGCAGCCTCTAGTGTACAACAAAAACATTCTATAATATATGAACAAGATACATATAAAAATATTATATTGTAGTTTACATAAAGTGATGTATATAGAATGTATATGGACTTTTACTAACATAATAACTTGGCCAGCTACATATCTCATAAGCTAATTAGATATGACCAGCGAACTATACAGTTATTTTATATATACATAGTTATTTGACTCTATTAAACCGTAATAATTTTAAAAGTAAATGAATAAATTTGTATACCAGTTCTTTTTAGAATTTAATAATATTAATAAATTTTACTCCATAAATATGAGCCGTAGTACAACACAGTATAAATAGAACGTGAAAACACATGGAAACTAATGAATAACATGGTTATGGTTATCATACTGTCCTTTTAAATAGGCTATGCTATAACCTAAGTAAAGAGAAACAGTGGCATATCTTTGGATCGGAGACATTGTTTTAAGGTTAAAATGTCTAAATTATTTGCATTAAACTAAATAATATACAATGTGCGCACGTGTGTGCGTGTGTGTGTTGAAAGTGTGTGTGTGTTGAAAGTGTGTGCGTGTGTGTGTTTAAAGTGCGTGCATGTGTATATTAGTGCGTGCGTGTGTATATTAGTGCGTGCGTGTGTATATTAGTGTGTGCGTATGCGTATATGCGTGTGTATGCATGTTGTAAATTTTCCAAAATTACATTCAGTAAACAGACAGACAAGATAGATGATAGGTACCAAATTGGTCAAATCACATTAACTAAGAACGAAGATACGAGGTAAATACCCACTGTTAGACGTGAGGAAGGATACACGAAAAGTTTTACGGATATATGAACGATACATTTGTAAAGCTTACCTCAACTAGAGGCTTTCCAGCTGGCACTTTAATGTGTTCCACTACCGGAGGTGGTTCATCAATGTCATCGAGTTCTAAGTACTCCTCATCATCGTCATCGCTGACGTCCTCGAGTGCTTCATTTGAAACTTCTACAACAATATTTATGTGTTTAGCAGTGCAATGAATAACAATTTATGTGTAAAAACATAAAAAAATTTTGCTTGATGTTCTAGCTTGAACTATGCACCTATATTGTGAAAGTATGTCTCTTTACGTTAAAGGTTCTATCCACATCTAAGAAGCAAATAACTTATAGTACTGTCGTAATAAGGGACAGGTTATTTAATTTTTGCATTGTTGATCAGCCAACAATTGCAAATGTAATAAATGGAGATGCATGTCTATTTATCGGCACGTTACTTCATGGCTGCACAAACAATTAACAACTGCACAAATTGCTTTGAGATTTAACAGAAAGGTAGATATGAAAAAAAGTCATATATAACTATATAAAAATTACACACCATCTTCTTTCATCCCATCTTGCGCCTCTTTTTCCGTTAATAAGGTGTCTTCATCAGAAATTTCTTCCTCGAGCTTCTCTACTTCTCGCGAATCTTCTTCTACATCCTCATGTTCTTCTTCATCCTGTATATTATAAGTATTTTTATTAAACTGCACATGTATTTACCGTCCGTATGTAATCTAATTACGATAAAACAATCATACCACAGATAAGCCAATCAAGGTGAAATTAGAATAAGGGATTAACAGAATATATATTATTGATTTTATACGACACGTGTACTACTCCATTTCGATAGTTATGATTACAAGAAAGAAGAAGAAGGATAGTGACACCAAGGTATTTTTTATAAACTTTGGTTTTCATATATCCTCAACTTTGAAGCCCGATCTCATTTATCTCAATGCTTGACGTAGTTACAACGAACAGATAAACCAAACTACGTGGCTACAGCTAAGCTGAGCTTGCCAAGTCAAAATTGTGACTTGGAAAGTCAGCTTACTAAAATTAACACGCGAAAATCTCTTAAAAGTAGTATATACATAACATTCCTTTAAAGTTTGCTGGTTAAATATGTATAAGATCGACATTAAATCGAATTTTGACCAGACGTGTACAGGAGTCCAACGTCACAGAGATAATGTGGTATTATGTCGTTTGATCGCACATGTAACTCGTATGTCTGAGGCAGTATTGATAAACGTGACATGTCAGATTAGCTTGAGAAAAACTGAATAACGAGAGTTTAGCTTAAATATGCTCCAATCAACTGAGTACGTCGTCTTGATGTAGGCGTTCTTGGGGCTTGTCTCATGGCTACTCTAAAAAGCTTTGGCTAAATAAAATAAATCAAGACCTTTTTGGACAGTAAGAGCGAAATTTAAAAAAGTGGGTTGTCATGCTTATGTGAGCATTAGAATTTATGTGATCACAAAACATGAGTTGTGTATCTATATGAGAACGTGTCAATAAAGGCTCGCTAAGCAAGCATCTCAAATGGCGTATCCATGTGAACATGCGCGACTATGATGTTTAGTGAGCAACTTACAAGAACTTTGATGTCATATCGTAAAAATCTACTCTCATAACTTGTTTCGTAACGCGTTAAAATTATAACTATAAACGGAGTAATGCCAAATCAGCCTGAACGTGACTCATGTAAATATTTATACGAAAGTTCATGTGCGCATAGGTTTAACGAATCGTAAAATATTTTGAATTAACGTTTTTTTAATCTTATTTTTAAATGGCGTACTGTTACGATATGAGTTATAGTTAATGAATTATAGTTTTCGTCATTGGACGCTTTGCAAAAGAACATCGTAATGAAACTAAAATATTCATAATCATTCCTAGAAAACAGACCCGAAGTATATGATTATGCAACAAAGACAAAAAATTTGTTTTGTAAAGAACGACATGTTAGCCATGCATAAAAAGAACTTAGTATTAAAAGTAGTTACTGCTACTTTGAATAGTCGACATTAATAGTGTAATATTGTTAAATAATTATAATAACAACACTTAACACAGTGCACTCGTGTAAAATTTAGAAAAGCTTTAAAATGTTAGTGCCAATCAAAAGTACAATTTATTTAATTAAACTTTTATACATTATTTTTCTGAAAAATCAAATTCCACACTTTGCACCTCATTTTCGCGTGTATCGTTTTCATCTTGTTCTTTGCTGTTTTCGTCATCTTCCTTAGTATCATTGTCATCATATTCATCTATGTCGCTATTTTCATTGTCATCAATTAATTTCTGCTCTGTGTCGTCATCATCTTCTATACTTTGTATACTATTCTCGTCTTCTAAGCTCAGCTCATAACGACCCTTAGTTTGATCAGCATTTTCATTGTCGGCGCCTTCTTCGTATATATCCTCATTATCTTCAATCGAATCGTTTTCGTCCACTGTATGTTCGTCATCATTATATTCGTCGATTTCTTCATTATCATCTTCGTCATTGTCCTCTATGTCGTCATTGCTTTCATATCTAGGACTTCTTATATATCTCCTATAAGCTGACACTACAACATCCTATAAAGTTTAAAGATATTAATAATAATAAATATGGATTGATCAGACACATTGTGATTAGCATTCAGACCTTGTCTGCTTCATCCAGGTTTTGTTCACTATTATCATTATCTTCATTTTGGTCGGCATCTTCATCATCATCTTGATCACTGTCATCATCTAGGGCATCTTCGTCATCATCATCTTGACCATTATCAACATCAGCATCCTGATCAATTTCATCCTCTGCCTGATCATGTTCATCACTATGTTCTTCTTCATCTTGATCTATTTCTTGACTAAGNATTGATCAGACACATTGTGATTAGCATTCAGACCTTGTCTGCTTCATCCAGGTTTTGTTCACTATTATCATCATCTTCATTTTGGTCGGCATCTTCATCATCATCTTGATCACTGTCATCATCTAGGGCATCTTCGTCATCATCATCTTGACCATTATCAACATCAGCATCCTGATCAATTTCATCCTCTGCCTGATCATGTTCATCACTATGTTCTTCTTCATCTTGATCTATTTCTTGACTAAATTCATCATCCTAAATATCATCATAGATGGGAGACTTATATTTGAGAGATTATATTATTGAAATTAATAAAAAAGCTAATATCCTTTGAGAATTAGTATAATAATTGTTTTATATAGTTTATTAAATACAGGTCATATAACTGATACTATTCCTGAGGAGATGTCTATTTATTTATTTATTTCATAAAAAATGTGTAAATTTCATGCCCAAGTCATTATCTAACAATCAACCATATAATCAATAAAATATAAGAGGAAGCAATGATCACTTACTTTTCGCAAAAGTAATTTCAAATTTATTTAAAAAAAATATTGCATAAGATACTTTTTAGAAGTAAATTAGATAATAATAAGAGTGTTTTATTTCTCAGTGATCATAGAAATCCACAGTGAAGCCAAACACATTTGCAGTCCACATTCATCCCCTCTAAGGAGGTATGGACCTCCCCAAATCAGAATGGGAGAGGGATGTGTATTAAATAAAATCTTCTTTGTTTATTTAATAAATGAAGGAAATAATGTACAGAATTTGATGTGTATTGGAGTGGCGNAAGATACTTTTTAGAAGTAAATTAGATAATAATAAGAGTGTTTTATTTCTCAGTGATCATAGAAATCCACAATGAAGCCAAACACATTTGCAGTCCACATTCATCCCCTCTAAGGAGGTATGGACCTCCCCAAATCAGAATGGGAGAGGGATGTGTATTAAATAAAATCTTCTTTGTTTATTTAATAAATGAAGGAAATAATGTACAGAATTTGATGTGTATTGGAGTGGCAATCATGGACCAGAAAGCCAGGGCTTTCTGGTCTCTTAGACCAACATCCTTATGAGAGTCACATTTTATATTCAAATGGGCAGAATCTATTAAATGGTGGCAATTCTGCGGTAACAGAACGTAACTAAATTTAGTCTCTCCCTATCTTTTTTTTAATGTCAAACGCCAAAACGAAATAGCCACAATTTTGGTGCTGTCAGTTTCGTTTAGACGCGTCAAAACTAAAATATCTAGACGCGATCTCGGAACATACGGACTTAGGCAAAAATGCAAATTTTTTTTTAACCATTTAACAGAAATTTAGGTTAGTACTCACTATAAATGTTTGCTATATCGTTTTGACATTTGACACTAGAAAAAGATAGAAGGAGACTAAATTTAGTTAAGTTTAGTTACAGTAAAATTAGCACCAATGTGGCACTCTGTTGGAGAAATGTATATCCAGTACCAAAGGTAAAGTCAGTAATGAAGAAATGCACAAACTAAAGTTACGAATATGGGTCACAAGTTTGCATTGAAGTGGCAGTGGCCAGGGAATGTTTCATTCACAAAATCAATGAGTGCAAGTGATATTATGATCATGATATCCAGCAGTAATGTCTTGTGTGAGGCAATTGGCACACAAACTTGATGTTTTTAGTGTACTAACATTTGATATTATAAATAAACACTGTCACAGAATAATTTCACATCTACAAAATAGCGACTTCATAGGAGAGCAGTTTATAGTTTTGGACTCACATATGTCTACATATTTTTTCATGCTAATTTTAAGTTATTATTAATTAAAAAATTTAGGAAAGAAATATTTAGTGATTCCTATGTGAGTTCAAAAGTTTAATTGCTTTCCTGTAGCCATTTTATAGATGTGACATTGTTTTACACCAGTATCAAAATAACTAATAAACGGAAATACCAGAATAATGGCTTTTCAATTTGTAAAAATTAATAATAAGTAATTTCCAATAAGATGTAAATTAGTAATTTTATGAACTTCAACTCACATGGTGTTTTAATTCTAGTGTATGTTCATCATGATGGTCATCATCAGGTGCATCTTCAAGCCAACCTTCCAGAACTCCAGCGTAGCGTGATTCCACTGAATTTGCCTCTACTGTAATAACAGATATTACAGAAGTTGAAATAAAGAGCCAAATTTTTAATATTATTGGAACAGCAGGAGTTCTTATTGTAATAGGTGTAGCTCTGAAACCTAAAGTTGATTTATAATTATTTTGGTGAGATGTGAATATTAGTAATTGCCTTTTTTTATTATTAAATAACCATCCTGCTGCTATATCTTGCAGCAACCTTGATTTGTTTTCCATAAGCATTTTTCTTCCTATTTTAGTAATTGTGTCAGGTTATTATGATTTTTAGCATGTCTGAGTTTTAATAGGTTAGGTTACTAAAGGTACCAGACTAGATACAACAAAAATCTAAAATCAAAACTCTAATAACAAAGGACTAATGCACTGGCATTAGTCCTTTGTTATTAGATTTTTGACCTCACATATGAAAGAGATTTAGTGGGTCAAATATCAGTATAATATCACAATCTAAGCCATTAATAATTGTTTGAAGATCATCAAATAAAATGATTAGAAGTAGTCAAGCAATTAATTACCAATCATCTACACAATTTTATTTCCATTGGTATTTTTCATTAATATGTTATATCTTATTTTCAATTAATAAATTATCAGGTAATTATGACTTATAAGAGCTACCTATGTGGCTTTTTGAGCTGAAATAATTTTTAATCAATAGAGGACCCCTAGTTATAGTATATTTTATTCTATATTGTTCATTATTATGATGTTGTTTTACTTACACTCACTAAGGCCTCTGTTTTCCAAAATAATTAGTCCAACCAGAGTGACTAGTACAGCCAAGAGGGAAAAGAATATGATTTTAGCACACCAATGTCCACCAGTGCCATGATCATGTTGATAATGTATAAAAACATCTCCTTCGCCGAGAACTGCAGCCGTGCCACGAGGTTCTTCGACTCCCAATTCATCTATAATAAAAAAAAGGGTTGAAAACTTAATCAGTATGCAGACAATGTACATTGATTACCTACTTATTGTATTATTTTACCTTTTTTCCTCTTCTTATCTTTACGTTTCCTTGGTTGTACGTCGCCTGACATGGTTCACAAAGATCTGGCGCTCCGTAAGCGACACAGATATAATTTATTGTTTCATAACAAGACTAATTAATGAAGATACAATGAACTTCCAATAACGAATTACGCGTTATAGAATAATCAAAGAGCGCAGTTTTCATGAATAATGAAAATGTTAAGCGTATGACAAAAATTTAGAATAACCTACGTAGAAAGTAGGAATGTGCTGCTGCGGGTTTCTTAAACTTAATATAGAATTTAACCTAAAAATAACCGGCAAAGACAGCTGAGAAATACAGAGCACGAATTTATAAGGTTGGAATTTTTTTCATTAAAGAATGACGTCATGTGGGCACAGTAAATTATTAATAGTAAAGAAACTAAAAGCTGATCATCAAAATAAATACCTACATTAGCAGAATGATTTGGTAGAAGGAATACCTACATATTTATAGCGGATAAAGGAAACGCAATTATAATGTATGTTTATTGGTTCAAAAGTATTACTAACTGGTGTTATTTTTACTGACTTTGCAATCATGATTCGACGCAACCTTCTCGCCTTTGCTTAATGTTCAATATATGATTATCATCATCATATCACTCGATAGATGTCCACTGTGGCCCGCACCCGTCGATCGTCCACGACCTTCACCAGGTCATCGTTCCACCTATTCGAGAGAATAAGCGCATTACGCTTTCCGGGTCGGGGTCACTTCCCCAGCACTTTAAGATCCCAAGGTCCATTGGTTCTGCGAACTATGTGCCCCGTCCACGGTCACTTGTTTTGCAATGCTTTGAGCTATGTTGATGAATCTAGTTCTTCTGCAGATTATCTCATTACTGATCCTGTCTCGCAGGGAAATTCCGAGCATTGCTTTTTTCATGGCTCGCTACGTGACTTTGAGCTTTATTATGAGATTCATAGTCAATCGCTATGTTTCAGAGCCATAGATCATCGCTGGCAATACGCCCTGATTGAATACCTTAGTCTTAAGGCATTGCGGTATTTTTAATGGGAAAATGACACACAGTTTTCTGAATACTGTCCAGCCAAGTTGGATTCGGCAATTAACCTCCATTTCGAAGTCGATTTACCTAGCTGGATGGCGTGTCCCAGGTATACATATTCCGCCACAACTTCGAAAATAGAGCCCTCTAGGACTATAGGGTGAAACGGAGTAAGAGCATTAACCGTAACTTTGGTCATACCCATATTCATTTTTAAGCCCACCTGTTGAGAAGCTCTATTCAGGTCTCGGAGTATTGTGCCCAAATTTGGAAGAGATTCTGCCATGAGTTCTATATCGTCGGAAAATCGAAGATAAGTCATGTAATCGCCATTAATATTAATGCCTAGTTCATTCCAATCTAGAAGTTTAGACACGATCCAGCGCGGGTGTTTCACAGCGGGTGTGACACAAGAAGACGTTATTATTCCGAAATAACGTCTCGGTGTCTTACGTCGCGCTGCGACCGTATTGGTTTAAGCTTTGCTCCTGCATACAAACTGACATTGTGGCGTTTTCTTACAAACTCTTCAATACTTCTATGTACCGATAATCAATACGGCAGTGCTGAAGAGACTGAAGCACTGCCCAGGTTTCCACCGAATCGAAGGCCTTCTCATAGTCCAATATACACTTATGGACATATTTATAGGAACGCAAAAAAAAGCTAGAATAACATAAAATATTTTCTTATTTAGTACTATAATATACCAGTATTATGTAAGTAAATTCTTTTTGTATTATACGTCTGTGGTAAATTTCCATAGTTAGATCTAATCTTCACATTTTTTGTTGAGTTTTGGGAATATGGTAGAATGTAGCTGCATGGGGGTCCACCGGAATCAGTTAAATTTTAAAAGTGGTCTATGAGAAAAAAAGTCTGGGAACCTCTGGTGTAGAAAAGTATTCAAATTTCGTTATATTAGGTCAAATTTCCTTACAATTCAGCTACTGCCTTTAATTTTTTTTTTTTCGTCAAGTCTGATTTCTTTTGTGTTCAAAAATTTTAAAAATTTTAACAATTTATATTGTACAAATAAATCTGTTTTCGTATTAATTTGCCCAATTTTTGCGTTCCTCTAAATATTTCCATGTTTGTATATAATATTTTAAATACGAGTAAATATGCGTAGTATAATTGCATCAGACGAAACCTTTCGAGCTTTACACGGATATTCAACGTGCCTCTTTCCATCTGGTGATCATTTCCGGTTTTTACCCTGTGAATCACAGATACATCGTTGAATATCTGTCTCCTATTGGTCATGATGAAGTCTATCTCATTTTTAGTGGACCCATCGGGGCCCAGGTCTATTTTCTATGAGGCGTCTTCTGGAAGAAAGAGTTCATCATAAGGAGTTCCCCTTTCTCCAGAAAGTCAACCAGCCTTTGCCCCCTGGGGTTCCTTTGCCCATATCCAAATTGCCCCACTCTCAACTCATCGTCGCCTTTCGTGCCGACTCTCGCGTTGAAGGCCCCCATAACAACAGTGAAGTGGGTTTCAAAGCTATG
>WUAW01001174.1:141209-153852 GCA_017165845.1 Thaumetopoea pityocampa | reverse complement strand
CGGGGTCGCTTACCCGTGTACTTAAGTCTATTTGCCGGACAGGCTAAAAGACTAAGTACTCCCTGACCTCAAATTCGTTAATTACTGATTAATTTTTACACATGGCGAATCTACCAATATTAGTGGTAGGAAATTGTGATAAATGCATCATTTTAGTGCAACAACAGCCGTCGCTCGGCTCTCGCTAATGACTTAATCAGGGAGTCGTATTTGCTCAACGACTGGATTGGCCTTAATTATCACCATTAATTAACCAATTACGTAATACTTATATATATACTTATACTTATTACATAATATTTCAGCGATTTCATTATTACAATGCTATCATTAATTGTGCTAAGATGGCCACCTTAAAAATTGGAGTGATATAAGACATGTACACGAAGAAGCACTACTTTTAGGTCAATAAATTTCAATTTGGACTAGTCGCGGCCCTCGATTCTACTCGGAAATTCCAAAAATTAACAAATTTATAAAAAAGCGTATTTTGGCACTTTGATGAAATGAGTTTACACTTATCTTAAAGGCCGGCAACGCACTTGCGACGCCTCTAGTGCAGAGGTTCACAGACCTTTTTTCTCATAGATCACTTTCAAAATTTAGCTGGTTCCGGTGGACCCCCTGCAGCTACATTTCTACCATATTTCCAAAACTCGACAAAAAATGAGAAGATTAGATCTAACTATGGAAATTTTCGTACGCCAATGTAGACCCCTGTCGAGTCTCCCGTGGACCCCTGGGGGTCCACCTGGACCACTTTGGGAACTAAGGCTCTAGTGTTACGGGTGTCTATGGACAACGGTGATCAGTTACCATCAGGTGACCCTCTTGCACGTTTGCTCCCTCTTACATAAAAAATAAACTAAAGCGTTTCTAATATTAGAAATTAGTCGCAGCACCCGGCTCCGCCCGCCTGGACTACATTCCTTATCAATAATCCGTCTACAGCGCCACTGCAGTTTTGGTCGAAGAGACTCATTGGTAAAAAGGAGGGGTTTGCTATAATGTTCACGTTTTATAGGCATCTTGGAGGTTGCAGTAAATTTTTCATTGATAAAAAGTATAACGCCGATGTCCGTTACTCCAGTACATCCCTTAACTGATTCTCACAACATCCACGGGAAGAAATGCAGTGACGCTATTATTAAGTCGGCGTCACACAGCATACAGCGTACATTGTCCGCAGTACCGCCTCATTATTTTGAAAGGCAACATTGCCGTGATACTAAAGAGTAGCGAGAAAATAATGTTTTGTCCAGCACAGATAACAAATTGATATTTCTTATCTAGATTTTGTGACGACAACCCAAGTGAAGCATCACTTGAACTTCTATTTTAACGTTTTATATTAGTGTATCGTGAAGTTTAATATACAAATTTGCTGTTGTTTTGTGTATTAATCGTCAATAATCGTAAACAACATAGATCGTGACATAGATAGAATCGTGNAAGAGTAGCGAGAAAATAATGTTTTGTCCAGCACAGATAACAAATTGATATTTCTTATCTAGATTTTGTGATGACAACCCAAGTGAAGCATCACTTGAACTTCTATTTTAACGTTTTATATTAGTGTATCGTGAAGTTTAATATACAAATTTGCTGTTGTTTTGTGTATTAATCGTCAATAATCGTAAACAACATAGATCGTGACATAGATAGAATCGTAACTGACATAGCAAAGTGACTATATTTTTTCAAGGCAATAAACCTACGGATAATCTTGCCCAGTCATTGTCTGTTAATTTTCGGATTTATATCAAAACTCCCAAGAAGCAATAAATTGCGATACATCGGCATTTTATTGTTAAATTGATGATGAAATACATAATATGTATACGGCTGATGAACATGTATCCATGGCTAAGAATAAATAATTAAAAAAAAAAAACAGTTTGACATTATGACAAAATAGCAACAGCACAGTTAAAACAACGAATAGTTACAGTAAGTAGTAACAAATGCAACAAAGACGAACCTTTTTTTGGTTAATTATGATTAATGTGTCCTAATAAACTAGCACCTGTAATTTGCGGTTTCTCGTTTCTCCGTGTGGTCAATTGTACTGATGTGAAACAGTCACAAACAGATTGACAGAGACAAACATACTCTTACATCTACTTACATGCTCAGTGCGTATACGCAACAATCGTCATCTACATATAAACACAGTTGTAATATTTGTCTGAGATTACGAAAAAGATTTCGAACAGGGAGCATTTTTTTAAACTCATTTAATGTTTGACACGTTTAATAAAGTCAACATTTTAAAAGTTTTTGTTAGGGCTGATAGCAAAATAGACGAACCAATTTTGTGGGGACTTTCATTGGATGGCAGAGATTTTTTTAGAGATTCGACTACTTTTTATTTAGGTTAGGAATATTTAGGTTTCCTGTGTAAAAATTCAATTGTAGAAATTAGAGACACAATTGGTCACCTAATTTCTGAGATCTGTGCTAATTACCATCAAATATATAGTTTACAGCCTAGAAGTATGCTCAGTCTTAAATTTCGAGTTTGAATCCAAATCGCACCTGTGACTATTCGAAACCATTTGCATATTAATAATTTAATCATTAATTGAATGTTTCACTTGTCGAAATTAATTCCACAAAGATGGTCTTCTGTATTTTTTTTCAAAAACAAATTTTCTTAATAAAATAATAAATATTAAGATCGCTAAATATTTTAGCCATAAATAATTTATACTACTGTGGCGGTTTCTCACTACATAATACTATACATCATTAACAGATGACTCAGCTCTTGAGTGGTGACATTAGAGGTCTGAATCACGCTAATGAAGTTTAATAGCGACTTAGCGTATATACAACATCTCGAAATCAACTGTCAGGGCAGTGGCAGGCCCCGCCAGACAACACCCGTCTAATCGGAAGATCTTCCCTTTTCCGATACTGCCACTCCTGCCACACTACGACCCTACAGCTGGTGACGTAATCATCAACGTCATCATGGGTCATATTCATCTCTCTGTACTAATTTATTATTTCTCTCAACTTTTTGTTTTATGACATTAATCGATTTGGCAAATGAGAAGAAAAACATCGTGAGAAAAACATCGTGAGAAATCCTACACGCCTGAGAAATTTTGTGAAGTCTGCCAAACTGCGTTAAACTAGCGTGGACTGTTGCTTAACTGTTCTCATACTGAGACCAATCTTCGACTATTAAACCAGAAGTGGCGCTTTCTTCCCACGCCCCGTTGTCTTTGGCCACCACATGCCTAAATTTGGCCATAGATAAAAATTGACGTAGAAAATGATGTGATATTATGTCAGTATATGTTTACTAAATTCTTTATTCCCAATCAATATTCAACCCCATTAGATACACAGCCCATTCGATTGTGACTCCCGTCTAGCACCAATAAACCTTTAAAAAAAAGGTTTATTGGTGCTAGACGGGAGTCACAATCGAATGGGCTGTGTATCTAATGGGGTTGAATATTGATTGGGAATAAAGAATTTAGTAAACATATACTGACATAATATCACTTATTGTAATAGGGTGAAAGAAAAACTTTCACCCTATTACAATAAATAAATTCATCCAGTGAAGTAATACAAATGTAATCTGCCTCTTTTATTTTCTTTAAAATAATTCGCCTCGAAAGGGTTAAAGTATGGATCGTATTTAAAGTATTTTAAAGTAACCCGTAATTTAAAGTATTGTACTCGTATATTATTTAGAACAATTGTTCTCTATATATTACGAGATTAATAAACTACGTGAAAATACTTTATTTTGCACATAAACGATTTTAGTGACACAAACGAGTTATTTGCACTAAACGATATAAATTTAAAAAGCTATGTTCAATTTGATAGTTAATGTTACTATAACTAAATTTATATATAGATAATCTTTATAGGAAAATTACATTTTTAAATAAATTATGTAATCAAAGTTTTTTTTAGAATAATCCACTGCAATTAATTTAATATGTTTTGTCGATTTCCGCCACTTTAGTATTCAGAGAAAGAATATTTTCAGTGATAAATGGAAGAACAAAAGAAACAAAGCGTTTATAAATTTGATAAAAATTGAATTATTTCACTTAAATATAGATTACAAAGATGCTGTAAAGTTAAAGTAGTAACAAATATTTGTCAAATATTGCTAAGAGAAATAAAAAATATATTTTTTAACACATTAAAAATAAACTGTCTTTTCCTATTCCTTCCGAGATAGTAGTATCCTGTATCCTATAGTCCTTTTCCCAAATTCCATATTCCTTGCTCAATACACCTTTCCTACCTCAACCTTTTCTTTTCCTTTCTTTTCGTGGGAACGCAATTAGGCAATTTAACATTTTAGGACCTCAAAAATTGTGGCGTCGTGGTTCGCCACCCGACACGTCTCGTTTCCCGCGAGCGAACAGTGGGCTACTGATAGCCACTTTGCTCGTAGCAAGTGGAAAGAAGTGGTCTCTGTCTACCACAAATCCTCGGTAGTATAGTGGTTAGTATACCCGCCTGTTACGCGGGAGACCGAAGTTCGATTCCCCGCCGGAGAGTCAGGGAAAAAGGCGTGAGTGTATGTATGTATGTATTAAAAATAAATTTATGCAGAATAACTTTTTTCCTGGCGTAATGTACTTTTTTCTACCTTTTGCAAGTAACGTAGTTTATTTGCTCAAAAAAAAATTTGACAACCCTAGTGGGTGACTGCCGGCCACCCTATGTAGCTCTTTGGCTCATCAGGACGGAGAGTTTCTTACACTACGTGCACCGACACGCAGTCTCAACGCCAGTACCTACATCGGTCCTTGGCACTTCGACCAGNCTTATATATATATATATATATATATATATATATATATATATATATATATAATGTTATAACAATGTGGTGGAGTTATCTTACACTAACTAAATAGATAAAAATAAGTAAAATATTTAGTATTTGCTATTTAATTAAGATGAGGAAATAAGGGGAGTGAGGCAAAAGCTAAGGTAAAGAAATGGACATAGAGTTTTAAATGTTATATCGGGTCATTTATAAGCGACAACACATTAATTTATGCTGTACCGGAGGCAGCACCTTAAATGATCTAGATGTTCGCGAATGTCTGACGACGGTGACGTGAATACATTATCACAACGGTTTGGCTCATCACTCGGATGCTGCCGCAGACGTGTTTTAAAGGAGCCTATCGTTTTAATACTCCTTATAGGTGGCGAGAGGTTGTTCCAAGAGTTGGAAACCGCGTACCAGAAATTACCCCTTAAAGCAGTTGTGTGATCCCTTTGAGAGCTGTTATGAACACTGCATAATTGTATAGTCTCCTCTACAAGTGACCCAGTTTAATTTATTGTACAAGTTCGCCGGTTGCTTGTATTTAATGATCCCGAAGAGGAGAGACAAGTTAAATGAAGTTTGGATCTTGCTTTCATTTGGAGGATAAAGTTGTGATTTGAAAAGGGTATGATGTGGTAAACAGAAATATTGGTAACGTAGATTCTTGTAGAAGTTATTATAAAGAGTAACTACAATCATAATTTGCTCTATTATTCCTATCAGGGTTGTTAATGATGCGAGTTTTAGTGATATCAGCGGATGGTGATATTGATACCGATTTCTTTTGAAAATTGTCATTAGTTGATGCTGATCTTGAAGCTAAAGTTTGAATAAGTTATAAACAATGTAAAAAATTAAGGTAAAATACTAAGCTGGTAAAAAAGTGAACTTCTTTCTTTACAAGCTTTCATTTAGTTACACCTGTTCCGGTAAGTGTATGTGATCAAATTATGCAAGTTAATATTGATCCACTTCGTGGTTTCTGACTGAGTTGAAATTTTGCCTGTATATGTAAATCGGATGACAATATAATAACATGGAGCTGATCTGATGATCAGCCGAGAGCCGGAAGGTGCCTATGAGAACTCCGTAATAAAACGATGCAACCCCATCGAGTTTGGTCTCGTTTGATTTGTCTTGAGGAGGACTCTTGTTGTAGATGACATCCACGATGTAATGTTGGAGCCAAATGGTGGCCATGGGAACTCTATGATTAAACGACGCAACCCCATCGAGTTGGGGTTCCTTTTTTGATAAGTACTCTGACCTTAGGGTCTGATGATTAAGTTGTTTGAATATTATATATAAAAAATAAATATTTATCTGTTAAGACAGTTTGCTAAAATAAAGGTAGGCTTTATTTCTTCTAGCATACTTATATCTATGTGTACGTCTCCTGTATTTATATAATACTAGCTTTTGCCCGCGGTTCCGCCCGCGTAAATATCGGTTTTTCTCAATATGGGAAATCCCGACACAATCATAGATTTATATAAAAAACATTAACCACCTTTACTTGACCTCTCGTACCTAAGCGGCGACTACTAAAACAGGGATCAAGCTGTATCTTCAATTCTACTGAACCGATTTTGATGAAATATGTCGCATTAACTAAGCAGGAATAGTACCTTTAAGACTGTAATACTTTGACCAAAATCTGTCTGCTGTTTTTTGGGTGAAGCTCGAACAAACAAACAAACGAACATCAAGGGTTTTGATTTCATTAACCCTTAATTAGTTGATGTGTGTAGTTTTTTTTGTAATATCTTTGATTTACAAAATTTGACCTTTAACAATTATATGATATTGCAGATAAATTGTTATTACGTATGATATTTTGTGCCTGAGCATAGCTACAAGAGTTCTGTAGGCATATGAAACGTGGAAATTGAGGTCGTTCCATTTGTTGTGAATGCGGATTCTGATTAGATAGATGATCCGATGCCGAGGTGAGCTCGCGTGAGGGCTGAATGGTATAGGGGTCTATAAATATGTAATATCGCTAACAGTGCGCCTCAAGGTACCGGGGCAATCCCATCGAATTGAAGCCCTTGTCCCTCTACGATGGACCTCTGAGGGACGGACCATTTTTTTTACTGTACTATTATATTTTTTTTATTAATAGTTAGTGAAATTATAAATAAAAAATATAAATTAAAAAAAAATATAAAATATAAATTAGTATTTATATTTTTTTTATTAATAGTTAGTGAAAATGGACATACAAAGTTAAATATAATTTTGTTCCGATTGGAAAGAAGCCGTTTTTACACTTCTTAACATTTAAAAGTGTTGTATACAATACCCACATGATAATGAATATACATGTGTGTACACCAACCAGTTGCTGAAATACAGAGGGGAGGAGGATGTAGTTCCGCCTTTCCTTATGCCAACATCAGATGCAGCGGCAGATGCAGGTCCCAGGTATTCGACGCCAGCGAGTGTTAGCGAGCAGTTACCAGAAGGCTCGGAAATAATGAAAGCCGGCAGCACCGACGTAGAGACCAACGCTACGGCCACGTCGACCGACAGCGACGCACCAGCACCAGCAACTGCTCAGATTGGTGAAGGATGTCAAAGCGCAACAGAGAACCAGTGGACTACCGGGTGTTCTTTTAATTAAGTGTGGAGGGATGTTGTATAGAATACCCACATGATAATGAATATACATGTGGGTAGCCGACATGTGGTTTTTTCAATGAATTGCTAACTGCGGAGTCAGTCGAATATACACATTAAAAACGTACCGGTGTTTTGCTTGCGACTAAATCTCCATCTCGCGGATATAACAAAAAGATAATGAAGGTCCTTCGTCTATGTCAAAATCATCCCATATCATATGTATTTTCACACCTTCTTTTTTTTATCATACTGTTTAATGTAACACGCTTTATTTGAAAATTTGAGACTGTGATAAGTACACAAACATTTAATATATGGTATGAAGTTTCAAGGTTTGAAAATATATAATTATAATGTGGGATGATTTTAACATAGACCAGAGGTTCCCAGACTTTTTTTTCATAGACCACTTTCAAAATATAACTGGTTCCGGTGGACCCCCTGCAGCTACATTTCTAGCATTTTCCCAAAATTCGACAAAAAATGTTAAGATTAGATTTAACTATGGAAATTTGCGTACGCCAACGTAGACCTCCGTCGAGTCTCCCGTGGACCCATGCGGGCCCACCAGGACCACTTTTGGAACTAAGGACATAGACGAACGAGCTTCATTATCGTCTAAAAAAGTATAAAACGGCTTATTTCCAATCAGGATAAAATTATGTTTTTTTTATTACTTTTATTAAGAACTAATAAAGGTTGTTTTTAGAATTTATTTTCTCCATTTATTTATCATTTACATTATTATTTATTTAGTTATTAATCAGACTTATTGTTTCCAATTTTTTTATTTTATTATTTCTTAATAATGAAGTAAGAAATAATATTTATATACTTTTTATTATTTATTAATATTAAATGTTCAGAAGCCGCAAATTGTATTTTAAAAATAAATGCTGTGCCGCGTTCGCTCAGCAGCGAGACGATTGTGGTTTTTGGTTATAAATTATACCTGCCGAACTGAATTATTGTTCTCTGGTTTCCCGAGTGCCCGGCCATAAACTCACCTGCCAAAAACTCCAACCCCAATGTTCATGTCACTACACGAAAATCATCATTGGTCTTCAGAATTATAGATGATACGCATGCTAACGATGACATTAAATCTATTGCTGAAGTTCCCCAAATACTGATGCTGATATTCGAAGCAACCCTAATTTGTACCTTGTATGGGGACAGGCCCAGTGTTAGTGTCCACGTTTTGGCGCCGTAAGTCATCACTCATAGGACGCACTGCTCAAAGTGTTTTATCTTCAAGCATTGCGGCATAGTTGACGTATGGACCTGATGAAGGTTTCCACATATCATTTACTTCCGGTGAATACATAAATTAGACTAGATTACATTAAAGTACTCTTAATTGTACATAAATACAAAAAAAAATATATTACAAATACATTAAAAATAAATAGAAAGTGTACTTTGGGCGATCTTACCGCAGCATGCGACCTCCTCCAGACAACCTTTGGATTCATAGGTAGATATGGCGGAGCAGCTGTACTGTGCATATTTATTTGAAATATAATATAATTATAATATAATTGACTTCATTTTGGAAGGTGTGTGATCTAATGATTTGGCGACGTATTCATGAATACATTCGAGAATACGATCGACCTTTGTCGGAGCGAATATTAAGTTCAAGCTGAGGTCGAGCTCTTTAGAAGCAACATGTTGGTATCCTAACATTTTATGAATTCCGAAGTCTCGGCAGCACCAAACGGTGGTGAAATAATGTTCACATGGTTATTAGCATATTATCAAAATCGAAACACGTTTTTACTCGTATAACACGTTTAAAACGCGTTTTTAAACGCTTCGGTGACTTTTCAATGAATAATCAGTGCTCCATTTAATTTTATTAGTATATTTTTTTATTTATCCTTTATTGTGCACAATAAGGTAAATACATTTGTAAATAAGGAATAAATGATGTATAAAGGCGAGCTTAATCAAAAAATGAGTTTTCTTCCAGCAAACTTCCACTTCAGAGTGCAAAAATATTTGAGATCAGGAGGATAGTATCTAGTGTACCTACTAGGTACAGAAACATACATACATATATCACTTGGAGAGAAAGTGCTTCTTAATTCTTTTTCTGAAAACACTCAGAGATGAGCTATTCTGAATAGAATGAAATGAATTTTATAATTGCATTAGAATTTTATCGTCATCATTATCAGCCCGAAGGGAGTCCACTGCTGGACGTGGGCCAACTACTTGAAGGGATTTGCTATATCTTAACATCGTATAAAGGGCCTCTTAAAAAAATGGTATATTCTTCCGATTGGCAGGCGTCTTGGAGATCGCAGTAGATTTTGATTGAATAACAGGATAACGCTGGTGTCTATCACCCTGGTACCTTCTTTAACTGGTTCTTACAGCATCCGCGGGAAGTGGTGGCGTGACGCTATCATTAGGCCGGCGCCACTGCTGGCTAAATCTCTAGAGATTTATTTATCTATCTATCCTTACTACTTTTATATGACAACTGATTAGTTCAGTGGCAGTAACCCTGATTTCTGTACCAAATGATTCCGGGTTTGAATCCTGGTAGGGGCAAACTTGATGAGGCCCTCGACTTTCGCAGATTCTACTTACGCACAATTCGTTATTTCGCATATTTTTAAAAATTCAACTTTTTAATCCTCTGCGGTCGCATGACCCCTTTAAGGGGGCATCGTGACTCAAGCAGGCTACTTGGCTATGAGTGAGGACTAGCTATTAGACTACAATGTTATTCGGATCAAGAGTGCAAAACACTTTCATTTACAGATTACATTAATATAATACTGAAGTAAAGATAGCATGTTACAGAAATATTTATCAAAAATAGAAAAAAAAGGGTGGTATTCAACTAAATCTTAACAAGTTTATGAAGGAACATCCAATAGCACTTAACACGCCACTTTAACTTCATTACGTATACATATTTATTTATCAATACTTTAAAACACAGTTTTTGGTGCATATTTTATTTACATCCCTCTACTTTAGATCATTCAACATTCGCACACACTTTCAGGAACCAATTGTGTGCGAAAGTCGAGGGCCCACTGTGTTAGCATTTATCTATATAAGTATAGTGTTGTCTAATATCCAAGAGACGGGAAATCCTAATTCGGGATTAGGTCAATGTGTCCAGAATATTATTATTACGTACTCTAGATTTCGTTTGCTAGTGCATCTACTTCGTTGTCTCTCCACCTCCCAAAGGTTGACTGGTAGAGAATGCCCCCTACATAAGTCCGACTTTTCATCTATACCAGAGGTTCCCAGACTTTTTTCTCATAGACCACTTTCAAAATTTAGCTGATTCCGGTGGACCACCTGTAGCTATATTTCTACCATATTCCCAAAACTCGACAAAAAATGTGAAGATTAGATCTATGTAAATTTGCGTACGCCATCGTAGACCCCCGCCGAGTCTCCCGTGAACCCTTGGGGGTCCACCTGNATTCCCAAAACTCGACAAAAAATGTGAAGATTAGATCTATGTAAATTTGCGTACGCCAACGTAGACCCCCGCCGAGTCTCCCGTGAACCCTTGGGGGTCCACCTAGATCACTTTGGGAACTAAGAATCTATAGTATATATATAAGTGTCAATAAATACATACATACACTCACGCCGGTATCCCATAACGATAGGCAGAGACCATAGTTTGCCACATACTGCGATCCTGACATACCTCTCTCACCTTATCCGCATTCATATATGTTTTGATATACTTTCGTCGATTAAGGGTGCTACGAACTTAATCTTTTTGAAACAAGTTGTTGATATGGTCAAGCTAAGTTTTTCCCGGGCGCCCTCTTCCAACACTTCCGGTCACATTTACCCGGTATATTCGTTTCGTCAATCATTAGAACAATTCAATTTTATATTTCGTCAAATTTGTAAATAAATATGATAAAATTTCTCGAACTATTTACTTAAGGGAAAGTTGAAGTGTATTTAATGTCCAAAATTTAATCACTTGGTGTAGTTGAATGCGAATTATCTCCGCATGTTGCCTATATAAAATTGCAAGTGCTCCGTTCTCGCGTCTTAGTCGTTTCACAGTGGCGCTGCTTTCGCTGCGCATGCGGCTAGACTAAATAAGCGGTTAAATTAAACCACAGAAGTGTCTCAGTAAATCGTTAATTAGACTCAGTGGAGATTTGTGGAGTGTTGTCGAACTTGATTATTTTATGCCAAAAAGGGTAAGTTATTATTTTCTCTCTTTTTATTTTTATTTTTAAATGTAATATTTCAAAGCCTTTCGTTTGTAAATTTTCCTGTCCAACGCTGAAGCAATTTATTAATGCATTTTGTCGGTCGGGATATGAATTTAAGTTTAAACTTAACTTTAACGGACTGTGAGATTTTAGAGCAAGAATATAGAGAAACAAACGTTAATTATTATACATAAAATACTTTTATGTGTAATTTAATTATATGACATAAAATAGTTTAAATTTATTTTTGGATTTTGTGGTGCGTATTTGTAAGAAATTTCAAAAGTAGCTTTTTAATATAAGTAGTTTTTTTTTATTATTTTAATTTTTAATCCGCTACGGAAATCTAATAGAATATAATATTTTTTTATTTAGAAATAGATTGATAACTAACTGGTTTAATTACTAGTGACAGTTCTTTCAGTGTCGTAGGTTCCAAGTTTTAATCCCGGCGTGGGCAATTTCTGTGTGATCACTGATAGGATCGATGTTAGTTGATTTCTAATAATATTTACACTAATATATTTTACTAGCTTTTGCCGGTGGCTCCGCTCGCGTGAATGTCGGTTTTCCGCTTCGTGGGAAAATCCGAAACAATCATAGATTTATATAAAAAGCCAAGAACCACTTTTACTTGTACCTTAACGGCGGCTACTAAAACAGGGATCAAGCTGTATCTTCAATTCTGTTGGACCGATTTTGATGGAACATGCCGTAGTATTTAAGTCGGAATAGTAGCTAGTACCTTTAAAAGTGATAGTTTGACCAAAATTTATTCGCTGGTTTATGGTTGAAGCTCAAAAAAACAAACAAACAAACATAGAAAGGTTTGGTTTCAGATGCCCTTAATTAGTCGATCTAAGTAGTTTTTTAATAGCCTTGATTTACAAAGTTTAACATTTAACAGTTTTATAATAGTATAGATGAGGAACCAAATTAATAACAGTACATTTCTATATTTTTAATGTATAAC
>WUAW01001174.1:109523-122946 GCA_017165845.1 Thaumetopoea pityocampa | reverse complement strand
GTCAGTATACCCGCCTGTTACGCGGGAGACCGGGGTTCGATTCCCCGCTGGAGAGCCAGGGAAAAAGGCGTCAGTGTATGTATGTATGTATGATATAGATGGATATACTACTACGAGTGGACTAACGAATAATATATCTGTGTGTCAGTGGGATAATATCAGAGGAGTTTTGTGGGCAATAATGGCCAAATATGTCCGAGTATTGTGTTAAAAATGTCAAGATGCTATTTTAAATTTCTGCAACTAGCGTTATAATATCGCAATTTTGTGCATTGTGAAAACATTTTGTACATTATAATAAGTTTAATTAATCACTTGTAGTTTTGTAATTTTTTTAACAAATTATTCAGTTGCTCGTGAATATTAAATGCTTGAAACAATTTAATGAATATTGAAGCGAATGCTTAACAAGTTTGTGAAGTTTCCTGACTGAGTCAATGATTTGCAACAAGGTGGTAATATTTACTGTTATGTGACATTTTCTTTTTAATTTATAACTTCGTTAGATAACTTTTTGTTAACAAAAAACTTCATGCATAAAAGAAATAATTAAAAATTAGGAAATTTCTAATTTAATTGCATGTTTTTTATGCATGTTTGTCATTAAAAGATAACTTTATCGCTAAAACGCTTTACTACCAGGTAAGATAAGTTGATAGACAAACATTGTGATACCTCGGCTAATATGTATGATATCAATATAATTTATAGCCTGTAGCACTCAGGAATAATGTTGCTTTCTAATAGGAATTTTTAGAATTAGATCATTAGTTCCGGAGATAACCCCCTACATACAAACTTACAAACAAACAAATTTAGTCTCTTTATAATATTCGTATAGATAAGAAGATGATAAGCTGTTTGTCTTTATAATCGCAAATAATTTATTACATACAAATTGCTATTCGTTACAAATGACTATTAACTAATCACCGATCATTTGTTTTGATTTATTTTTTGTTAGCCAATGGATTCATTACTCGAAGAGCTTAGAACTAAATCGTATATTAAACAATATTGACAGATAATTACATTTAAATACAGTACATAAGCTCGTTAGATAGCGACAAATAGGTAAATGAAATCAGACGATAGAGTGAAATAAGTTGAAAATATTCAGAGTGTGGTTCAAAGGATTGCAAAGCTGAAGTGGCAGTGGGCGGGACACATAGCTCGCAGAAGAGATGGACGCTGGGGTCTTAAAGTGATGAAGTGGCGACCCCGAACTGGGTGGCGTAATGCGAGAAGAGCCCCGACTAGGTGGACTAAGATGAGGTGAAGGTCACGGGCAATCGGCGGATGGTGGGTCTTCCTCTAATGATAGTGTGACGATCATTAGAGGAGGTCTTTGCCCAGCAGTGAACGTCTGTGAACTGATATGATGATAATGATTCAGAGTGTTGTAACACGTTACAACACTCTGAATCATGATATTTACAACTAATTCAATTTTTTTATTGGTAACTTATTGTTAATAAAAAAAATAATCCGTGCATAATAGTGATTCTCTTTACGATAAGACCAATGGTAGACTTACGTGAAACTTTTTTATGTAAGCCACAGATGTCTGGTTTATCTGAGTTTTATGCCCGTGAATTTTGTTTGTGAAATCTGTATTATTTTGTATAAGATTTTAAACATAATATAAAAAGTCATTAACCCAAATGTGGAAATAGTCTTTATAAATAAATAAATATAAATTTTAATCGTAGATACATTTATAGACACGAATACATAATAATATCGGTTGCATAATATTTAGTTTATCTATGAAATTGCCAATTTTCACAATCGGCTTGACATCTGTCGTCCATTTTATAATTTAAAATTCGATTTAATTTCAAATTAAAGCTGGTGAAATTCTATTTCGTAATTAGTTATTCGTTTGTTATGGTCCTTCTTACGACTCGGAGACCCTCCAACCTATGGTCCCATGGTCCTACCGACCAGTCGTGGTCACACGGCCCAACCGTAGGAAATACCGCAAGCACTAATTTTAATGGTGTCAGCCTGCTCCAATTCTTGGCTCCCTACAAATTACTCTAATTCCCTTCGACCTTTGTCCCTATATTCTCATACTTCTGGGGCGTTTTTCTGGGGTATGGGGTAAAACACCTGGCTATACAGACCGTCACATGCCTTCTTACAACTATGGAAAAGTTAAAATGTCGCGTTATTTTCGAAAATGAGTGTTGCCGTAGCACTAGCGTTGAAGATAAAGTTTCAATCAACAACCGCTAAAGAATGTACGGTGCGTTTTATGTTCCAACATTTCCATTCTGAAAATTGTAATTTAAAGAACGAGTTTCGCGAACGGCCGGAACTAAAGTCGATAATGAAGACTTGATAACGATAGTGGAAGCGTATACATCGTAAACTACGTCATGGTTTTTGAGAAAAAAAAGATAAAACAATTTTAATTGGTTTACGTTAAATTGGGACATTAAGAAATTTGGATAATCGAAAAGTGGGTATCGTGGGTCGAGTGCCCCATTGCTTTACTGAATTGGCACAAAAATGAAGAAATTCAGAATCGTATTATCACTTGTGAATATAAAAATGGATCGTCTATGATAATCGGACGGCTTGTATGCTGGAGAAACGGTCAAAAATTGCCTCATGCGAAATGCGTTCATTCAAAACAAGTTACGTGTGAGTGTTGAACATGTGCTGGCGTTGTCCACTACGGTTTCTTGAGATCGGGCCAGACAATTACTGCAGATGTGTATTATAAAAATTTTTAAACGGTGATGGAAAAACCTTGTCTTTCAACAACCGAGACTCCAGTTCGACCAGTCCGTTCAACCACACACTGCAAAACAAATCATCGCCATATTAAATTGAACGGCAACTGAAAATTCCCCGTCTCCGGCCTTGCCTTCCAGACATTGCTCTATAGATTTTTTAATTTGTTTTTTTTTTTTTCAGAATTTAGACGATATTTTGTTAGTGTTTTATTTTTAATTTTGAAGAGGCAAACAAAACCGCCTTTAAAGAATTCATTGATTTTTTAGCAAAGAATTCAGTGAACTTCCCATAAAATAGTGGAAATGAATTGACAAAAATTTTACATCTTCGGTGTGCTAGGATTGTACGCGATTAGGAATCGAACTTGAGATCTAACATTTGACAGTGCATGGTAATACCACTACGCAATCATTGCTTTGGATCCGGATTATTAATCCAGATTCCCTATTTAGACTCATTGCATCTTATCCAGCTTCTGAGCTGTTTGTTTTAAAGTTTTTCAAATTCAAAATCAATTCAATTCAAATCAATTGCAAAATATGTACCAAATAGACGAACAAGAAGGCGAGTTAATAAATGCGTGGTAATAATAAAATAAATTGACCCACTTTTCTGATTGAATAAATGTAATATATAAAAATAAAAAATAATAATTAATACTGATTTATTCAGATATCAATTTATAATGTCGAAATTGTGTGTAATCATTGTACGAACTGGTTAATTATAGTGCGAGTGACAAAATTGACTTTCACCCCTCGACAATGTTTGCCAATGGTGGAGCAATTTTATCGAAACATATTTATTATATAATAGTTTGTAAAATATGGCCACATACATAGAAATTTTAACAAAATTCCTCGATCTCGTACTTAAATGAAACGTCAGAAAGAAACGTCAATATCAAATGACAGTATGGACAAGTGACAGTTAACGCGTTTGCTTATTACCATAGATACTTAATTCTAACTAAGGACGTTAGTAGCAATATAAAAAGACACCTTTACGAGTCATTCTGACAGGCCAAGAGGTCACACATGGATAAACCCCAGGTCACATCTCTATAAGATTAATTTATTTTCACTAGAGACGTACTGCATAGTTTATTGACACACTACATTATGAGAATTATAATTGCACGACTTGTATGTAGGGACGTGTTTATAAATTTGAATCTAAATTATTATATTCAATGGACTGTAATTGTCTTATGTATATTTTAAGTTGTGTTTTCAAATAGAGGTGCAGTTTATTTATTTATTTATACTATTTAGACAATGGTTAAAGGCGAATTTAATGCCTGAAGCATTATCTGACAGTCTACCCTTGGTCAGTGCTGCGATAATAAAGCAGTTGCAAAGAGAATTACTGAAATAAGAGAATTGGTATATATCAAAGAATTATCGTCAAAATAAAATGTGTATTCTAATACATATATAAGGATATCTATATAATATCATCATCCCCGGTCCATATTTGCCCACACTTCAGAGACACCAATCTCCCCTGATCAGAAGGGGGATTAGACCGTAGGCCACGCTGGTCTAGTGCGGATTGGTAGACTGACTAACTATGTAATATACGAATACATAATATATTAATACATTAAATTCCATGATCTAATTATTTGTAGGGTGCTATTGTGCCAGTATGGAGTACAAATGTAGTAGTCACACATTCTATTTCTTACTGTAGGCGTTGTGACGGATATGTTAGGGCAATTGTGACAGTTATTATGGCGTAACTTAGATATGTTGCCGTCCACGGCTGAACGCAGAGTCTAACAACTGAAACTATGGCGTCTGTTGACACGATTTCTTTATATTTGGCCGTCACGTGAAACATCCATTATTTTGACATTTCGATCCTGATTCTTAGTGACAATAAAATATACTATAGCCAAACCAGTTTGGAGATGTTTTTCAGTTTGTAATAGCGTGTGATCAGCAGATATATAAATAAATAAATAGTTTTTATACTTTTAATCTTTATAGTTACTTACTTATTAAAAGTAATTTGATATGTATAATTAATTAACGCTACTTATAAGCGACCGATGCGAGAGTGCGAGGCACGTGGTAGCTAGCGCAAACTGGTTTATTGCGGTATTAAACATATGTATGTGTACAAACAGATTACAAACGAAAAAAGGTCTTTAAGCTCATTTATTTGTACTGTATAAGTCAGGTCTCTAATCAAATGGAAGTTAAGATAGTCGTATCCTATTTGTCGACTTGAATGACATCTTAGGAATTTTGGGAGTATTGTTATGCTAACACCGGCACCGCATGGAAAATAGATAACAACATTGACATCTTTCATTTTGAGAACAGAAAAAAAACAATGTAAATAATAATGTATATAATAAACTATCACAAAAATGGAGTAGCATTGTCTTCGAGTTAACGAAAATGTGTTTTAATCGACGTTATATACGTACGTACGTAGCGGTGCTATGAACCACATTTGTTTAAATAATATGGTATCACAATCAGAATAATTATAATTCTTTACAAACTGTTAAATCAAACAATGAAAGTCTGTATTTTGAACCGAAAATTTTGCTTTGTACAATAAAGAATTAAAGAAAGAAAGAAAGAAAATGTACACACACATACAGACAATCAACAATTGCTTCGATAAAATATTATTTGCCCATTGTCAAAAATATCTGTGTGTTGATTACGAATTACACTGTGAAATAATTTGATTATCTATATTATTATAAAATTGTTAAATGTTAAATTTCATAAGTCAAAGATTAAAAAAAAAACTACACAAATCGACTAATTAAAGGCTTCTGAAACCAAATCCGTCGATGTTTATTCGTTTGTTCAAGCTTCACGTAAAAAACAGCGGGTAGATTTTGGTCAGACTATCTGTACAGTAAAGTACAGTCTTAAAGGTACTATTCCTACTTAAATACTGCGGCATGTTTCATCAAAATTGGCAGTAGAATTGAAGATACAGCTTAGTCCTTGTTTTAGTGGCCGCCGTTAAGGTACGAAAGCTCAAGTGTGAGCTCAACTTGTGGCTCAAGCAAAAATGGTTCTTATGCTTTTTTTTTAATGTAAATCTATGATTGTTTCGGGATTTCCTGTGTAGAGGAAAACCGACATTCACACGAGCGGAGCCGCGGACAAAAGCTAGTATATAATAAAAGACAATAATTGCGGTGTGGTATCACCCAAAACTTAAAATAAATAAATTTTACAACAAAGAATGGAACGTGCATAAATAGCATCACGACCATAATCCTATTCGAGGTGGTCAGCGACATTCAGGGTACCTGATTAACTTGATGACTGACAGGTCTAATGGTTGTGACAAGTGACCTTGCTTCTGTGCCCATTGGGTTTGAATATCGGTACAAACTTTAAGTACTGAGTTCGAATGCTTGTACCCGAGTCATGGATTCATCCGTAGAGGTATTAGAATTTATCTACACCATTATAAAATTGTTAAATGTTGAGTTTTCAATAATCAAAGATATTTAATAACAAACTACTCAGATCGACTGATTAAGGGCTTCTGAAACCGAATCCGTCGATGATTGTTTGTTTGTTTGTTCGGCTTCACGCAAAAACCAGCCGGTAGATTTTGGTTAAACTATTAATGTCTTAAAGCTACTATTCCGACTCAAGTAATGCAGCATATTTCATCAAAATCGGTCCAGTAGAATAGAAGATACAGCTTGATCCCTGTTTTAGTAGTCACCGCTAAGGTACGAGAGGTCAAGTAAAAGTGGTTGAGGTCTTTTTTTATAATATATAACTATAATTAATTGTGTTAGGATTCCCTATGTTGCGGAAAACCGACATTCAGGTGGGCGGAGCCGCGGGTAAAAGCTAGTCTATTATATATAAGTAAGTATTAGTATCGTACTGCTGAGTGGCACCGGCGTAATAATAGCGTCACTTTATTTCTTCGTGTGGTTGCTATGAGAACCAACTAAAGTATGTACCAGGATAATGAGCAGCATTATCCTGTTATTCAATTAAAATCTACTTCGATCTCCAACACGTCCGATAAGCGTGGAGGTTATCACAAACTTCTCCTATTTTAAGAGGAGTTCCATGTCAAGAAGTGGACTTTCACGGGCAATTTCATAAAGTTAATTATCAATTATGTAATTTTGTTTTTATTGACATTTAAACACTGTTTTATCGACGCCTAGCAATGTTTTTAGTCGTTGGACGTTACTGAAACAACCAAATGTGCGATTTGTAATAACAGGTTACATTTCTGTTTCCAACGTAACGAGTTACTGCACCGGTTTAACAAACCACCGACCTGTATATACTTACTAGCTTAGTAATTCCGCTATCTAAAGTTATCTGTAGGAAGTTGGCTCAAAACCAGTACTGTACAGAAATTATTTATTTATTTACACTTCATACATAAAACATGTACAGGCGGACTTAATGCCTTAGGCATTTTCTACCAGTCAACCTAAAAGTAATACATTACATTAAAAAGTGGGTGCATTAATTATCTTGCATAACAAGTTAAGTCTGCCTCCTATTATCATACTACGTTGTTATTTTTTTAATACAACAGTTTTTTTTTCTTACGAAGACAATGAACTTTATAAATAAATTAATAAATAAATTAAGACAATTAACAATGAACTTAGTAAATAAATAATTTACTAGCGGTGGCCGCCAGCTCTGTTTGTGTGGGTAAATATTTGACCATTATTAGATTTTTCATTTGTTATTTTAAATATATTTATTATTATATACATTACTAATTATATTAAAAAATAAATAAAAGATACTTATATATATATATAATGGTGGGCGTGCCAAATAACTCGCGATGACCTGCTGAGAGAGGCAGCATGCGGCGTCCCACTAGATTTTTCATTTGTAATTTTGTTCCTAATTTCTAAACATTTTCAGTTTTTACTCACGTACCCTAAACATTTGCGAGGTAAACGGAAGCCTATAATATTCTCTGAGGAGACTTCTGTCTGCTAGTGAAAGTCCAATTGAATTCAGATCAGACGTTTCGGAGATTAACCCAGACAAACCTTCACCTTCTGAATTCAAACACTGAACAAACCGCTGGCGTGTAATCTGTTATCTGGTGCGTCAAATAACATAAACAAGGAAGATAAATGAGCGAACTTCACGTCATTCCCCGGGATAATAAATCAACTCGGGGAGTACATAATATTTTTCTGGGATAATTAAATATAGCCTATAATAGTCTCTAACCCGAGTTTGTATGATACGAAGGTTATCGGAATAAGTGATAGGACGATTATTTGATTAGTTCAGGGCGTACTTAGTCTTTTAGCTTATCCGCCAAATAGACTTAAGTATACGGGTAAGCGAACCCGGCCCCCCGAACTACTACTGTCTCTTCCTTCTCCTTCCAAAATAGTAGTATCCTATACCCTATAGTCCTTCACCTAAATTCCATATTCCTTTCTCAATACACCTTTTCCCACCTCATCCTCTTTCCTTTCCTCTCCATTACGCCGTGGGAATGCAATGAGGAACTTTAATACTTTTGAACCTTATAAAATGGCGGTGTCGTGGTTCACCACTCGGCACGTCTCATTGCCCGCGGAGGTGAAATGTGGGCTGGGGACAGCCACTTTGCTACATCAAACGATCGTAGCAGGTGGAAGGACGTGGTCTCTGCCTACCCTTATGGGATATCGGCGTGAGTGTATGTATGTATGATAGGACGATACGACCTACCTTACTTTACAAAATAAATTTTTAGATAAAAGCGTTCATTCTTGTTACGGTCAACCCTGTGTTCTTGTTCTTGTGTTGTTGTGTCCTATGTTCTTGTTATTATGGCGATCATTGGAGGAGGCCTATGTTCAGCAGTGGACGTCTGTGGGCTGATATGATGATGATGATGACAGTTCTTCCACTACCAAAATTCTTTATCTTCACCGCTCACCACACCCTAAATTTATAATATTGTCATAACGGTTATTGGGAGAATTGTAATAAATTGGTCAAACGCCATAAATCAAGAAAGAAGAAGAAATCCTGATGCAACATAACTTCATTCCGTCTCTTTATTTGGGCATTGTAAGAATCTGCTGAGGGATATATCAAGGTAATATGCAGAAATATTATACTGCAATTTTATAAATAAATTTATTATATTTTATGCTGCGATATTATAATTATTTTATTACTAGTAATAAAATAATTATAAAATAAAATAATTATAAAATTATGCGAACATCAGCTAGCTGATGTCCGCAGCTCCAATCGCATGGTTTAAATATGTGACAGTTTAAATATTTTTTAATGGTAATAGTGTTCCTAATTTCTAGAAGATTTACTTTTTAACCAGGAACTTTAAACATTTTCGGGATAAAAAGCTTATAATATTTCTTGAGGTGATTTATAACTGTCAATAAAAGACATATCGAAATCAGTTCAACTGTTTTAGGGATTAGTCGGACAAACAAACAAACATCAAGTGATTTGGTTTCATAAAGCTTTTAACAGAGAAAGACTTTTAATTTCTAAATAGACAGGCATTTCAATTTAATTCATTTCTATAGATTACCAGCCTTTGTCCGCGGCTCCGCCCGAGTGAATGTCGGTTTTTCGGTACATGAGAAATCCCGACACAATCATAGATTTATATCAAGAGCATTAACCAGTTTTACTTGACCTTGTTTGTACCTTAACGGCGGCTACTAAAACAGGGATCAAGCTGTAATTTCAATTCTACTGGATCGATTTTGATGAAACATGCCCCAGTATTTAAGTTGGGATACTTCCTTTAAGACTAACAGTTTAACTAAAATCTACCCGCTTGTTTTTGCGTGAAGCCCGAACAAACAAACAAACAAACATCGACTGATTTGGTTTTAGAAACCCTTAATTAGTCGAACTGAGTAGTTTGTTTTTAAATATCTTTGATTTTTGAAAATTTGACATTTAACAATTTTATTATACTAATAATAAGTATAGATAAAGTACAGATATCTATCTGTACTTTATCTATACTTATTTATAATCGTAGTATCTACTACGATTCAACAATTTCCTTAAAGTTTAAAATTTTCAAATAAATAGATTCCCTTCTTCGAGCTGTTGACTTATTTGAGCCTACTGCTTACATAGGCCTACCCTATTAGAGGAGGTTTCATGGTAGTCTCGCGTTGGACTTGGTAAAGAAACACTTGGGAGACGTTTTGGAAATCGCAGTAGATACTTCTTGGACTGTTAATCCCTTAGTTCCCAAAGTAGTCCGGGTGGACCTCCAGGCGTCCACGGGAGACTCGACGGGGGTCTACCTTGGCGTAGGCAAAGTTCCATAGTTAGATCTAATCGTCACATTTTTTGTCGAGTTTTGGGAATATGGTAGAAATGTAGCTGCAGGGGATCCACCGAAACCAGCTAAATTTTGAAGGTGGTCTATGAGAAAAAAAAGTCTGGGTACCTCTGTGTTAAACGATTTGCTACCCATTACCTTGGAATATTAATAGGGCAGCTATGGCGCAGCCCATCAAAAACAATGAAGTAACCCTATCATTTTGCTGGATTTGCATATTGTCAACTTTGTAAACAAGTTTTGTCTAAAGTGGTTTAAGAGAGTAACCGCTACTACAGCCATTGTCCACTGGCGCGAGAGCCGCGCGAGACATTTCACGAACGACTCAAAGTACGGTTGTCTATAGTATTTGCAAAAAAAAACAACACAACAAAAATAGTTACGATACCGAAAATGAAGATAGTATATAAATCATAATAATCAACACCAAACAGCGAGTCGATTTATTTATTCATTTATTTATTTATTTGTTAAAGTACATACATACATACATACACTTACGCCGATATCCCATAAGGGTAGACAGAGACCATAGTATATAATACATAGATACAGTCACGCCTCTTTCCCATTGGGGTAGGCAGAGACCACCTCTTTCCACCTGCTAAGATCGTTTGATGTAGCAAATTGGCTATCCACAGCCCACATTTCGCCTTCGCGGTCAACGAGACATATCGGGTGGCGAACCACGACGCCGCCATTTTATAAGATTAAAAATGTTAAAGTTCCTCATTGCGTTCCCGCGAATTAATAGAGAGAAAAGGAAAAAGGACGAGATAGGAAAGGAGTATTGAGCAAGGAATATGGAATTTTGGACTAGGATTACAGGATATAAGATACTACTATGTTGGAAGGAGTAGGAAGAGACAGTGGTAGCTCGGGGGGGCCGGGGTCACTCACCCGTATACTTAAGTCTATTTGCCGGACAGGCTAAAAGACTAAGTACTCACTGAACTTGTTAAAGTACATATGCATGTTAAAGCCAAAAAACAAAAACTCAGTCAACAAGTTAATCACGTACCCTGAATGTCGCTGACCACCTCGAATAGGACTATGGTCGTGATGTTATTTATGCACGATCCATTCTTTGTTGTAAAATTTATTTTATTTAATTTTTGGATGATATCACACCGCAATTATTGTCTTTTATTATATACTAGCTTTCGTCTGCGGCTCCGCACGTGTGAATGTCGGTTTTCCTCTATACAGGAAATCCCGAAACAATCATAGATTTACATTTAAAAAAAGCATTAGTACCATTTTTGCTTGAGCCACAAGTTGAGCTCACACTTGAGCTCTCGCATCTTAACGGCGGCCACTAAAACAAGGATCAAGCTGTATCTTCAATTCTACTGACCAATTTTGACATTTAACAATTTTATAATAATATAGATAATCAAATTACTTCACAGTGTAATTCGTATTCAACACACAGATATTTTTGACAATGGGCAAATAATATTTTATCGAAGCAATTGTTGATTGTCTCTGTTTGATTTAACAATTTGTAAAGAATTATAATTATTCTGATTGTGATACCATATTATTTAAACAAATGTGGTTCATAGCACCGCTACGTACGTACGTATATAACATCGATAACAACACATTTTCGTTAACTCTAAGACAATGCTACTCCACTTTTGTGATAGTTTATTATATACATTGTTATTTACATTGTTCTTTTTTCTGTTCTCAAAACGAAAGATATCAATGTTGTTATCTATTTTCCATGCGGTGCCTATGCCGCATATCATATCAATTATAATGATTTTTCATAATTTAATTATAGATTATTATTATAATTTATTTATAGGTCAGGGAGTACTTAGTCTGTTAGCCTGTCCGGCAAATAGACTTAAGTATACGGGTAAGCGACCCCAGCCCCCCGAGCTACTACTATCTCTTCTTACTCCTTCCGAGATAGTAGTACCCTATAACCGATAATTCTATTCCTAAATTCTATATTCCTTGCTCAATACACCTTTCCTACTTCATCCTTTTTCCTTTCCTCTCCATTAAGCCGCGGGAACGCAATGAGGAAATTAAAACATTTTTAACTTTATAAAATGGCGGCGTCGTGGTTCGCCACCCGACAAGTCTCGATCCTCGCGGGAGCGAAATGTGGGCTACGGATAGTCACTCTGCTACATTGAACGATCGTAGCATGTGGAAAGAAGTGGTCTCTGCCTACCCTAATGGGAAAGAGGCGTGACTGTATGTATGTATGTAGTATGTACTATGGTCTTTGCCTACCTTAATGGGATATCAGCGTGAGTGTATGTATGTATGTAGATTATTATTAATAATTTGAGCATTCTCGAAAAAAATCCATATTAAACAACAAATCATCTAAATTAAGCAGCAAATCCTCGATCTGATAGAGTTCGCGTCTTGGTTGCGGGATTTGAGAGCGAAGCTCTATAATAATTTTAACGTGTGTGTTTAAAATTATAACTAAACTTTCCAGCCAAATTGATTTTTTTAAAAAGTGGTTCGGTTGTGAGGTTCTAACAGTACCGTTTATTGAAAGCGACGTGTCGCGCGCGGTTTGTCGCGCCAATGGACAATTGGTGTTAGGCTTTTACTCGGTCACTCGTTGTTAATCGAGTTAAACCGGTCATGAACAGGAATGTACGACGCACACGTGATTTCATTACTTTCATTCTTACGTCATTTTCATTCATTCATTGGTGTATGGGCTTGTACACAAAGCTTGCAGAACGTGACTAGTTTCATGAATCACCTACAGGTATCAAAGTAAAGATATATTTGGAAGGTGTATTTTTAGTTTAAAATTATAAAAAAATCAATTCACACATAAAAATATTAAAATAAAAAAAATCATAAGCATGATTATATAATCATGGTTATGATTTTATTCGCATGAAAATGACGTAATAGCAGAGATTTGTATTCTTGACACCACTTTAAAAATATAGACGCAGTGAAGGGCACTATAAATCCGATGCACGTCGAACCAGTTTTGACACATCGCTCATCCAATAGAATAATGACGTAATTGCAAAAAATTTAAAACTTTATTTTGTGTTTAATTTACATGATTTGTTGTTTAATATGGATTTTTTTCGAGAATGCTCAAATTATTAATAATAATTTACATACATACATACACTCACGCCGATATCGCATTAGGGTAGGCAGAGACCATAGTACATACTACATACATACATACAGTCACGCCTCATTCCCATTAGGGTAGGCAGAGACCACTTCTTTCCACATGCTACGATCGTTCAATGTAGCAGAGTGACTATCCGTAGCCCACATTTCGCTCTCGCGAGGATCGAGACGTGTCGGGTGGCGAACCACGACGCCGCCATTTTATAAA
>WUAW01001174.1:85334-99522 GCA_017165845.1 Thaumetopoea pityocampa | reverse complement strand
TTCCGATACTGCCACTCCTGCCACACTTCGACCCTATAGTTGATGATGTAACTATATCAACGTCATCATGGATCTTAACCATCTCGCTATATCGAGGTTATAATAAATTTACTGTAAAATAGAACCACGCAAATATGATAATCTCTCATTGCTATAAAATATAAATTATTTTAAATAGGGATCGAAGACCTGTGGTGCAGTCTACGAACTGTAACTCAATAGAGTAATGGACTCAACATTAGTTTTATCAACAACTTACAGCTATGTGCAATTTAAAATAGAAAGAATTTTATAAACAAAATTCAATAAGTTAAAAGCCTTTCAAATTTGATAGCGGGGGTAGTCGTCAAGTTGCGAAAAAACGATGCATATACTGTTTTATGACGACACCGCTATTAGAGAGCGAACGTGCGAGAGAGATAGCGAGATGATCCCAATATGCCCCAAGTTCTTTCTTATGTCTATTTTTAATATATTAATTAGAGTTACGTTTAGTAGTTTACAGAGAAAGGTTTCTATTTAATGATATTTGCTGTTGCGCATAAAGTACAGGTCAGGGAGTACTTAGTCTTTTAGCTTGCCAGGCAAATAGACTTAAGTATACGTGTAAGTAACCCCCCCCCCCCCCCGAGCTACTACTGTCTCTTCCTATTCCTTCCGAAATAGTTGTACCCTATATCCTATAGTTCTTCTCCCAAATTCCATATTTCTTGCTCAACACACCTTTCCTATCTTACCCTCTTTCTTTCTTTTCTTTTTGTGGGACCGCAATGAAGAACTTTAATGCATTTGAACGTTATAAAAAAGGCGGCGTTGTAGTTCGCCACCCTACACTTCTTGTCAGGGGCGAAAAGTGGACTACAGATAGCCACCCTGCTCATAGCAAATGGATAGGAGTGGTCTTTGCCTACTCCAATTCATCGCTAGTACATATCCTCCGCGTGTATGTCGATTTTCCACTACATGAGAAATCCCGACACAATCATAGATTTATATAAAAAGCTAAGAACCACTTTTACTTGACCTCTCGTACCTTAACGGTGGCTACTAAAACAGGGATCAAATTGTATCTTCAATTCTACTGGACCGATTTCGATGAAACATGCCGCATTATTTAAGTCAGAACTTTTAAGACTGTAACATTTTTGCCAAAATCTACTAGCTGGTTTTTGCGTGAAGCCCGAACAAACAAACAAACAAACATCGACGGATTTGGTTTCTGAAGCCCTAAATTAACCGATCTGAGTAGTTTGTTTTTAAATATCTTTGATTTTTGAAAATTTGACGATTAACAATTTGACGTCGAAAATCAAACAGACAATCAAGTGACGCGCATTAGTGTGATACTCGTAGAGGTTGACCATTCAGTTTGTGTTGAAGGTGAAAATGCTACCTTGTCGTGCTGTGCCGACCACTGAATGAAGCTCTCGTTCACCTCCATTTGTATACGTTATAAAAAAGATGTTTTTTATTTCAGTGTCAAAGGTATTTGCTATCTTTTTTATTGATTCATTTATGGCCAGGCTCCGCCCGCGGCTTCGCCTGCTTGAATAGTTAAAATAACCTGAATGTTGAACTATTATCCCATGGCAACATATTACCGGGGTAAAAAGTATCATAAGTTAACCCAGGATATGGTCTGCGTGCCAATTTTCATGCAAATCGATTCAAACATTTACGCACGATTGAGTAACAAATATACAAGAATTTGTAATTAAATGTGATTTTTTTTATGGATGTTCGTATTAGTAAGAGTCAAACTGTGGTCCAAACTGAAATTAATTTACTTTGTTCGAGTCCTAGGTAAGCATTGTAATGAGGTATCTACACAATTAACAATTAGTGACTAATGTCACTTAAAAAAGTTTTGTTAGTCTGGGAAAATAGTTTAACAACTCTTAAACAAAGCAAGTTTAACTGTCAAACAAAGTTAAATGCAAGTTAATTGTTTTAGCCGAATTAGCATAAAGTGTTTAAAGTTAACCGTTTAATAACAACAATATTCTCGTGATATTAAAATGGCGGCTGGCGTAAGGCTCGCCTCATATCTTATGGAGTCGGAAACGTCTGGGCTCGATTGACTGTGCTTACACTTCCTGTAATATTAAGAGTGAAAGTAAAATAGTACTAGCTATGAATGTTATTATGTGTTAGTATCAATTTTTTTTTAATAGAAGTGGACTCGTTAGACCGTAGCTACAAATAGGAAACGAGACAAAAAGTAACGCTATCAGTAAGCATAATAGATTTTATGCAAACATAATTATCTAAACGCAATAATGCACAACACGGAACTTATTTGCTAAATTCTACTCACATTTTCATGCACCGTGAAGTATCTCATAACGGCACAAAGAGCGCACACGAGTGAACGCACATACAGAGGAGCAGCTTAGAACAATAGCTCAGAGACCTATCGATAAATGCCATTTGCTTATAATTTGTACTGAATCTGTGTTACTTAGATAAGTAAAATTAGATAACAGTATATTAGTAACAGTACATTCAGTATTAAGATTAATAACCGTTCGGTTACTTATAAAAAGTACTATTATACGCAATAATGAGTTTTGTTAACCGACCGCTTATATTATGGATTTAGCTCAAGCGAATACCGGTGTGAATTCATTCCATATCGCGTTAATGACGTAACATCAAGAAGCCATATTGACGCAAACAAATATTGCGCAAGTTGAGTGGAGAGACTACGTAGCGCCGACATCATAATAGCGTCACTCCATTTCTTTTCGTGGATGCTATGATGACCTGCCGAGGACTGCATCAGGATAATCGGCAGCAGCGTTATCCTGTTATTTAATTAAAATCTACTACGGTTTCTAACATGCCTGCTAAGCGGAAAATTATGGCGAATCCCTTCTTTTTAAGCAGGAAGCCCGTGTCCGCTAGTGGACTTTTACGGACTAATGATGATAATGAGCAAAGAAGTTAGAGAGGGGTCTCTCAATTCAGGGAGGTACAAATTTAATTCTAACTGACGTCTAAATTCCCAAACTATTCAAATCATTTGCGGCAAACGTTTAGCTGCAAACTGGAATCAAATTAATTGAATGAGCAAAATTGACCGGGGCTGTTTGCCTGAAACTGTCTGTGTATTGCATTTGCGACCCATGTATACCTCAGTGTGCAATTGGACGAAACTGTTTCTCTGTACGTGTTTCAGACTCATGTGGCGCGAGCGTAGTATTAGCTATATTGTAATTATGCGACTCAAGCATGCCACACCTATCGTAATGGATATGATTTAGTGTTTGACGTAATCATACCCCTCGTCGTTATTTAGGATATTTCTCCACGGTCGCGTAGATATCTAGAAAATATAACTTTTATATTTTCGAATTAAATAATATGTCTAATTTATGATGTAATTGGTCCGAGTCAAAACTCATAAATATAAAGCGCATGTATAATCATTTTATGAGAGGCTAGCACTTAACCGCGATTCCATCCGCGTTGTTTCGGAATAAATATTCCATATTTTTTGCCGATCTTTGACCCAAATTGTGACGAGAGTCTTACTGTAGCAAATTCTCTTATTAATGATATATAATTAAAGATAAACAAAATACTTATATTTATTGAAATTAGGCTTGCGATATGCGGCGCGATGCGCCGCATATCGCACGCCCACTTTCAATGAATATATGTATTTTGTATATCTTTAATTATATACCTTTAATTAGTTATATAACTAACACAAGTTGTGTTTTTATGTCTTTAGCAGCAAATTTTCAAAGTTACTTAGAGAATACTACCCTGATTTTATGTCCCTAGTATTTTGCCGTACAGTCAATTACCGGCCAGTTAATCACAAGACGGTTTTATACCATCACTATCCCACCGCTGGGCACGGGTCTCCTCTCAGAATGAGAGGGGTTAGGCCTTTAGTTCCCAAAGTGGTCCAGGTGGACCCCCAGGGGTCCACGGGAAACTCGACGGGGATCTACGTTGGCGTACGCAAATTTCCATAGTTAAATCTAATCTTCACATTTTTTTGTTGAGTNGTAGAAATGTAGCTGCAGGGGGTCCACCGGAACCAGCTAAATTTTGAAAGTGGTCTATGAGAAAAACACGTCTGGGAACCTCTGGGTTAGGCTATAGTCCACCGCGCTGGTCTAGTGGAACATGCTAGATAATTATCTTGTGATTAAAAGAACATATAGTCGGATTTCCACAACGTTCTAAACGTGGACATGGCAGTAGCTCTATTAAATGGTGGCCTTATCAGTAGGATCGAAGACGCTTACCATGAAACTAAACTATTATAAATAATGTTTGCCGCATGCGATGGATTCTTGGCCAGGAACAAATTGGATTGGAGTGTAGCCAATTTACATATATAATATATTTAGATTATTTTGAAATTCAACTTTCAAATTCATATTTGAAATTCCACATTCCTTCTTCAAGACACCTTTTTTCCTACCTTATCCTTTTTCCGTGGGAACGCAATGAAGAACTTAAATCACTTTTGAACCTCATAAAATGGTGGCCTTGTGGTTCGCCACCCGATAAGTCTCGTTTCCCGCGGGGGCGAAGACTGGGCCACGGATGATCAATTTGCTCGTAGCAAGTTGATAGAAGTGATCTCTGCATAACCCAATTCTTCGGTAGTATAGTGGTCAGTATCCCCGCTGGTCATGCGGAAGACCCGGGTTCGATACCTCGCCGGAAGATCAGAGAAAAAGGCATGACTGTATGTATGTAAATTCAACTTGTCCCTGTACAATGCTGGCATAATAATAGCATCAGTCCATCTCTTCCCTTGGATGCTATGAGAACCGGCTAAAGCAGAGGTTCTAAAACTTTTTTGCCTTGTAAACAACTTGTAAAGTTTTTCACTTTTGAGTAGACCTCTAAAGCGTAGTTAATATAAATTTTTGCAAATTTATCAACATCAAATGTGGTTTTGACAGTTGGCGTAGACCCCTTGCAGGTCCCCCTCGACCCCTGGGGGTCGATATAGACATCTTTGGGTATCGTGGGCTAAAGGATATATTAGGATAATGGACAGTAGTTTTATCCTGGTTGTTCGATCAAAATCTACTGCGATCTCCTAGACGGCCGTCAAATTATCATGACATAAATTCCTCCTTTTTAAGGCGGACACCCACGCGTGGACTTCCTCGAGCTGATGATGACGATGAATAAGTGGACTGTTGAAATCATTCATCGGTAGTTCATATGAAACAACCCACTGTGAGAACAATAACGTGACTCGATCGTGATAATGTTTTAAATTGGAACGTTCAATTATATCGGTCAAGATTATTAGACAGATACACAATGGCTGTGTCGAATCGCTTGATTTCCGGACCAATTGGACGGGTGCTGATTGAAGGCCAACATTTTGTTACGCAGTACCGAGTGTACGCAGTGCAGTAGGCATAAATATTTTTTCTGTCTAATAAACTTCATCATGATCATAAAAGCCTGTAGAAGTCTATTGCTGGGCTTCTTTCTTAAAAAGGTGGGATTTGGCATAATCTTCACTCTTGGAGATCGCAGTAGATTTTGATTGAATAACAGGATATAACGCTGCTGCCATTATTCTGGTACATCCCTTAGCCGGTTCTCACAGCATCTATCATAGTTATATAAAATGTAGAACACCAACTTTTAATGGGAAGATTTATGTCTGTAGTTATGGATAATTTTGGAAAACTATTCCTCTGTGAATTAAATATCTTTTTTTCCCTATTCAGATAAACGTCATCATTGTCATTGTCTTCTATCTACTGTCTCGCTGATGGGGTTAGGAGTATAGTCTATCGAGCTAGCCTAATGCGTATTAGCAGACTTTATACGCCGTCGAGAAAATCTCCCAGGCGTACAGGTTTCCTCACAATGGTTTCCTTCACCGTTTGAAGAAATTGCTAAATAATTAATATGCATATGATTTCGAAACCTCAGAGATGCGTGCCTTGGATTCGAAGTCAAAATCTAAGACTTAACATGCCTGGCCATTCCAAACCAGTTTTGACGATTATGATGGATTTTGAACATAATTTGTTATGTTTCTATGTAGTCGGGGATAAAAATTGTCAAAATAAACTAAATTAAACCTAAAAGCTATGGACCAATGTCGTCTGCAAATAAATATATGAGTCTACCTACCTTTCACTTATCAAGGACATACTGACGTTTGATATTATTTTACTTCTTCTTCTTAGTTTATGGCGTTTGATCAATTTGGTACAATTCTGCCAGTATCCGTTATGAAAGTGTTATAAATTTAGGGGGTGATGAGCGGTGACGTTTGATATTTATCAACTCATATAATAATTGTCACATAAAAATATTTTCTAGTACTTTTATTTTTATTTTTATATTATTATTTTATTGCTTTATACTTACTCATTTTAATTATCACACTTATGGATCCTGATCAAAGGAGAATGAAGATTTATATTTAGCTATATCGGTAGGTACTAATTTTAATGAAGATTTTACTTGTCACAAGAAGAAACATTTTCGACGTTACATAAGCTTTTATGTATATTTTAAACATTAAAGGCTGCTGTATTGTTTCACTTCACAAAATTCTGTGTAAATTGACTTTAGAAAATGGGTATCAGATCTGATAACGACATTTTTCTGCGATAAGGTAATTTTCAAATTTTCAGAAACAGTTTTATTTTAAAGACTGAGAACAAATAAACGTAAATTAAAAACTTTCTTTTTTCATCATCATTCCCAGTCTATATTCGTCCCCACTACAGGGACACACACCTCCCCTGATCAGGAGGGGGATTAGGCCGTAGTCTACCGCGCTGGCCTAGTGCGGGTTAGTAGATTTCACACACACACATGCGGGCATGCATTCTCACAAAGTGTTCAGTCTCCGTTGAGTACATTGGTGTCTACAATAAAGACCGTACATGAATTAGAAATAACTCAGTAGTACGGGACCGGGATCGAATCTACGACTTTTCGATCATAAGTCGTGTCATTAACTGCTACACCACCAACGTACCTTGGATAATATTATTATAATTAGATAATGGTATACCAAGGTTATTTTGTAGGTAACTCGGTTGGGTTCAGTGAATGGCTATCTTTGTAAGTTACGGCAGTGGAATAGATTTTGTTTTGACTTAGGGCTTATTTTCACGGGTCGTTTTGTACGTGACCCGTATTGTCGTTATGTATATCTATCAGATGATTATGTAATTTGCAAAAGTCGCGCGATTGCCAGAATAAAACAATTCCGTCAGGATCAAGAATTCTTTATTCTTCTACTAATTTCAGTTCGTTTAAAATAAAACAAGGCTAATTGTTTATTTGTTCTTAAAAAGCGATTCCTCTTTTATTCATCGCTTAAAAAGCCTTTTGTGTTCTGAATTAATGTCCATTATCTCTTTCCACGTTTGTAGAAGAATATTATAATATCTCATGATTATGAAATACTGCTGGAGATGGCACGAAGTTAACGTACAGTATATAATTAAGATGAGACAAAATAATATGTGAATATATTATGTAATTAACTGAGATGAGAGATAAGTTTTAGCTTATTAAGTAGGTAAAATGAAATTGCCTTTAAACTTTTATCTTAGATTAGTTTTATCCACTTTCTCACGTTACACGTACCAGGTAGAAATGCGCACACAGAGGCACAGATACATTTTTGACATTTGACAGACGACATATTGTCACATTTTTTTTCTTTATGCCATCTTGAGATATTGTGCTCTTGTTACAGTTTATATAGATAAATTCCAACAATAAAAATGTAGTTTAATTTAATCATATTTGATAAAACACACCACTCACCAGTCACATGAAAACGGTACTGTAATTATGTAAATATAAGGTACATATTTATGTGCCGAGGAAATAATCTCACGATTTTTTCGTGACGTTTTTATACATAGGACTGACATTTAAAAAATGAGCGTGCGAGTAATTACCATATTAAACTTGTTACGCAATTAAGAAAAAGAAGATGTGGTTTTATGGTAGATGGCACTCATCATAAAGATATGATATAAAAATGGGGGTTGGTATATACAAAATGGTTGGTTTTTTCAATATATACCTATGTATATATTGAACAATAAACATCGTTTTACTCATCAACATGAAACTTACCAACATATGTATGCGTTTTTTCACGAAGATTTTTATTGTATCAATTTTATTTTAATTCGCTACTAGATGGCGCTGTAGGGCATCAATTTCTATAACGTTCAACCAATCGCGATCGTCATGAAATTTGAATGAGTATTCAAATACTAGCTTTTGCCCGCGGCTCCGCTCGTGTGAATGTTGAATTCCGTAACATCTATCTGTACTATTATAAAATTGTTAAACGTCAACATTTTAAATCAAAGATATTTAAGAAAAACTACTCAGATCGACTAATTAAGAACTTCTGAAACGAAATCCGACAATAATGTGTGTTACACACATGGTAATGTCGGCACTTCCGCAACATCTTTTATTGCGATCGCGACCTTAATCACTTATTTTGACAAATTTAAAGCTTCACGCACCAGATGAATAATTAAACACACATACGTACACATGTCTGCTCTCAGTGACAATGATAAATTCATAAAATTGTTATGCAAGTTGTCATTCTAATGGAAAAAGATTGTGGTTCTTTATTCCAATTAATTATAGCAATTCATGCAACGGTCTCTCACGAAAAAAATTCAACGATTTTTTTTTTCAAATTATAAAAAAGTTAAACAGTATATTTGAAACCCTATGCTTCCAATTACTTTTTGATGTTGATAATGATCCGGTTGAGTCATGAAGAGTTGGCAATTGTTAATTTAATCATTATATTCAGCCCTACAATTCCACTGCCGTACATGAGGATGAACTGCATTTGGATAATCGACAGTAGGGATGCCCCGCAATTCAGCCAACATCTGCTCCTCATCTCAATCAGTGATTGACATCTGCCAAACACAGGGACTACGGTAAATATTCATAGAACAATCGATGGCAGGATATATTTGAACTTGCATATTGTAACATCTCCGTATAAGAACCTTCATCATCTTCTTGATGACGATCAGCCGGCGGAAGTGCAGCAGATGCGCCTCCTCCTTAAAAATTAGGCATTAACCATAATCTACAACCTTAGTTCCCAAAGTGGTCAAGGTGGACCCCCAGGGGTCCACGGGAGACTCGACGGGGCTCTACGTTGGCGTACGCAAAGTTCCATAGTTAGATCTAATCATCACATTTTTCGTTGACTTTTGGGAATATGGTAGATTTTAGCAGCAGGGGGTCCACCGGAACCAGGCAAATTTTGAAAGTGGTCTATGAGACAAAAAGTCTGGGAACCTCTGATCTACACGCTTGGCTGCATCTTGGAAATGGCAGTAGATTTTGACTGGATTAGAGGATAACGCTGCTCTTCATTATCCAACTACATCGCTTAGCTGGTTCTGACAGCATCCACAGATAGAGATGGAGTGACGTTATTATACGCCGACGCCACACAGCAAAATATAAAAAAAACCTTATGATTGACAAAATAAAAGAATTTAAAATATGCGGACAGACTGACATAGGCATTTTTACAATATTTATATTAGTATTTCAATACTTTAGCTTTGTTTAATTTCACACTAATTTAAGGTTCAACTAGATTTAGGTGTCAATTATAATAGTAAATTTAGAAAATTTTCGGAATTTTATAAACAACTTTTATCAATGGTCGCCATGGCTGTAGAGTCAGTGAGTCACCATTCTGTAAAGCTTTAATAGCGTTATTCGACTACTTCACTGTTATTCTTTAACTAGTTTTCGCCCGCGGCTCCGCCCGCGTGAAAGTTAATTTTCAGCTACATGAGAAATACCGAAACGATCATAGATTTTTATAAAACTAGCTATTGCCAGCGGTTTCGCCCGCGTTGATGTCGGTTTTTCGCTACATAAGAAACCCCGACACAATCATATATTTATATATATAAAATCTTTGAACTACTTTTAGTTGACCTCTCGTACCATAACGGCGGCTATTGCAACAAGGATCAAGTTGTATCTTTAATTCTACTCGACCGATTTTGATGAAACATGCCGCAATATTTAAGTCGGAATAGTACCTTTAACACTGTAACAGTCTAATTAAAATCTATCTATTGGTTTTTGCGTTAAGCTCGAACGAACAAACAAACATACAAACAAACATCGATGGATTTGATTTCAGAAGCCCTTAATTAGTTGATATGAGCAGTTTGTTTTTAAATATGTTTGATTTTTGAAAATTTAACATTTAACAATTTTATAATAGTAATATATAGATAAATGGAAACTCAGAATAATACCAGCCAGGGTTATGACTTTGGGACGCAGGGTCATCAGGAACATCTGGTCGCTAGTATTCTCTATACACCACACACCATACTTGGAGATGTTATTAGACTCTTCAATGAGACTGGTTCTACATACATACAATCACGCCTTTTGTCCTGGCTCTTCGGCGGGGAATCGTACCTCGGTCTCTCGCGTGACAGATGGGGATACTGACTATGCAATAGAAAAGTTGGGGTAGACAGAGACCACTTCTTTCCACTTGCTATGCTATGTTATATTGCTGTGGTATGAGCAGTGGTTATCCGTACTCCACTTTTCGCATCGCGGGAAACAAGACGTGTCTGGTGGCGAACCACGTCGCCGGTATTATAATTATGTCCAAAGCATTAAAATTCCTCATTGCGTCAACCCTTTCAAAGCAAATTTTAGAAAATTTTTTTTCATAAAGGGGTTCAAAATTAAAATAGAGCAGAATTTAGGTATGGGTATCATCAACTACGGGGCTTTAGGGGATGCTGATTACGAACATTGACTTTAATATCCAGTGACTTTTGACAATCCCACCCTTAAGCGGATAAAAACTGAGGAAAGATGTGGAAAGATAAAATTTTTCATTTTATCGGCCGTTTCACTTAAAAGATGGTACAAATTATTAAGCACGTTTATTAAAATTATTAAGCACGTCCAGGAACGAAAAAGAAGTTATGATATTGTAAATTATTTTGAATAAATTTATAAAGTCGAGAGAGCTCGGGGAAAGTTTCCGATTTGGTAAATAGTCTACGCGGGTGGAGCCGTGGGCTATAGCTAACTTTCTACATCTATAAATAACTAAAGTTTTTCCAATATTTAAGGAAAACAGGGTGGGTGGTTATATTTTGGAAGTACATCTAAACTATCATAAAATTGTAAAACGATATTGTCTGTAATTAAAGACATTTTGAAAAATTTAAAAGGGAAACTATCTTTTGTTTACTTCGCGTCTCATAGTTTGTTTGTTCGCGCTTCGTTCAAAAACTTGCGGATTTGGTCACATGGTTTCAATCTTAAAAGTATAAGTTTTATCAAAATTGGTGAAATAAAACTGATGATACAGCCTGATCCCCATTTCAGTAGGAGCCATTATGGTACGAGGGCTCAAGTAAAAGTGTTTGTACATATATAATTATTTCGGCATTTTTCCATTTAGTGCGCAAACCGACATATACGCGGGTGAAGCCGCGGTCTTAATCTAACATATCAATTAATCGGCAGACAACAATGTTTGAGATAAAAAAACAATAATCTGTAGCGGTAAACCTCTTTAACTACCCAAATCTGATGCAAGACGCCCATTATTTGGAACGATATTTGAGATAACTGTTCTGAAGACAATGACCGCCTTCAAGTGACCTCGCTCTCAATGACGGGGACCCTTAGCATTGAAAGCGAAATCAAAGCCACCATTGCTATCCAGCGTAATCTATACTATTATAAAATTGTTAAATGTCAAATTTCGTAAATCACAGACATTAAAAACTATTCACATCGACTTATAAAGAGATTCTGAAAACAAATCCATCGATGATTGTTTGTTTGTTAGTTCGAGTTTCACGCAAAATCCAGCCGGTAGATTTCGGTTAAACTATTACATTCTTAAATATCGAAAAATTCCGAGTTAAATACCGCGGCACGCTTAATCAAAATCGGTCCAGTAGTATTGAAGATACAGCTTGATAACTGTTTTAGTAGCCGACGTTAAGGTATGAGAGTTCAACTAAAAGTTCTAAAGCTTTATGTATAAATGATGATTATTTCAGGATTTTTCATGTAGCGGAAAACGTGGGAGGAGCCGCGGGCAAAAGCTAGTAATATATACTATTGTAAAAAATCTGTGCATGTAAATATCTATACGCGTTAGAAGTTATAGGAGATAGCTAACATTATTAGGTAGTACCAACCTACATTTCTGTCAAAAGGCACAACAAATGTTGCGTTTCAGCGTATCTTTAGTCGGCATTTTCCGAGATATAGTCTAAATTTCTTAATTTTGTCGTGTCTAAGCAAAACTGACAGCACCAATATTGTAGCTATCTCGTTTTGGTGTTTGGCATTAGAAAAAGATAGGAAGAGTCTAAATTAAGTTCTGTTAAGCAGAATTATCAGCATGGGATACTTATAGTAAAAAGTATGCATTTATCTTGTCTATTTTAAAAAGCTATGATTATTTTTCTAATTTAGCAACGCTTTTTTATTAACTAGAGTGAAAAGATTTGTTTTAGCTGCTTTTAGCAAGTATATTTTCTTCGATCTATATATATTCGCACTACAGGGTTTGAATCTTGAAATGAAATATACATACATACACTCGAAAAACATAACCCTCCTTCTGGCGCAGTTGGGTAAAAATCAGCCTCACTATTTTCTAAAAAATCTTCTATTTGGCGATGAAAGTCACGTCGCAACCAGTTCAGCGATTTTCTAGATTAGCCCGGACAAACCTATAGATAAACAAATATTTTAAAAGTGGCTATTTGGGTTTTTTACACATGAATAATGATATAAACTTACGAAAAAGTCTTTTTATTTCGAAATCGCAGACGGACACTTCGATTTTATTTATTTACATTGACAATTTTGTTATTTAATGGTGTAACAATAGATTTTTCCTTTGTTCTTTGGACTTTCCTTGCTGTTTTTTAAGGTTCTCGTTAATTTAATGCTACAATTTTTATTTCAACACCCGATATCGCTAAATTTCGAGTATTAAGTTCGATAACGCACGCGAAATCAAGGTGAATCTTTAATAATTATGTATGTCTGAAATATTAATAATTTAATGCATCTGAAGATACTGCTAGTAATAGGCCATTAGTTATTTTGATATGGTCACATTTAAAGTTATCGGTGTGAATTGTTTTGACCTCAATTCGTTAACTGTGAGAATCAGTGTAAACCTATTCTCCTAATAATTTATAAAATAATGTTGACTCGTTTCTGTATGTATAAATCTACTAGCTCATACTTGCGGCTTTGCTCGCGCGTTTAATTTTTAATCATTAGTTTTTATTTACTGCAATCCCTCTTTGTAAATGACGTTTGCGGTGTTCAATTTTATGGCTAAAATTACTAAACTAATTCAATCACTCAGTCAGTCAAGTAAAAATGGTTCAAGACTCTTTGTATAAATCTATGATTGTGTCGGGATTTCCCGATTAGCGGAAAGCCTACATTCACGCGGGCGGAGCCGCGGGCAAAAGCTAGTAAATAATATGTGTCACGGAAATGTCATATAAATTTATTTCATAGATAACCTTTATGGCATAAAGTTCATTAAAAAAAAAATTCGTTACAAAATAACATTTTTATAACTGTTAGCTTTGTAGCTATTGTAGATACAAATATTTATCTTCAATAAATTTTATTATTATGGTATTTTATGGGTATTTTATGGTATTTTATAAAATAGAGCAACAAATAAGAATCGTTCTAACATCGAAACTAGAACACCAGAATTTATTAATGGCAGTTTTAACATAATATTTTTAATAATTAACATTGTGTTAGTTTGTTTAAAGTTTGCATCAAACTATTAGCAATATTATAAGAATTCTCACATTTCACAGATTTATATCACAGCTTAACCAACATATTTTTAAAACATCGCTAGTGGCGCCGCCTGTTGGTGAACGGCATAACAGTGCTTATATTAACAAACAGACAAACAGTTGGTCTGTTTGTTCTGTAGTTAGTTGGGAATTCAATACATTATTCAAAATATAAATGAAATGAATAATAAGACTATTTTTTAGATGTTCTACGAGTACTTTGTAATAAATTTGTTCCAATGGTCACGTATTGTATAGACAGTAATAAATATTTATATCTTTACGTGCCATTGTAACCTTCAGGG
>WUAW01001174.1:49349-59745 GCA_017165845.1 Thaumetopoea pityocampa | reverse complement strand
CAGTAGTAGCTCGGGGGGCCGGGGTCGCTTACCCGTATACTTAAGTCTATTTGCTGGACAGGCTAAAATACAAAGTACTATATATTTCATTAGTATGTATATATGTATTTCAGTAATGTATTCAGTAATTCAGGCTTGGTATGTTTTGATAGTAAACTACATCGTAGAACAACGTCACATCTACAAAATGTCTACTTTACAGGAGAGAAGTTTTGGACTCGCACATCTCTGCATATATTCTTCCTGAACGATTTAATTAATAATAACTTACAATTAACATATAAAGTTATGCAGAGATATGTGAGTCCAGAACCTTAAATTGCTCTTCTGTTAAGTAGCCATTTGTAGATGTGACACTGTTCTACGACAGCGTCGACATGTAATTTGCGTTTCATCATCATCATCCCCAGTCCATATCGTCCCCACTACAGGGGCACGGACCTCCGCTGATCAGGAGGGGGATTAGGCCGTAGTCTACCGCGCTGGCTTAGTGCGGGTTGGTAGACTTCACAGACCCATGCGGGCAAGCAGGTTTCCTCACGAAGTTTTCCTTCTCCATTAAATAGATTGGTGTCTACAATGGAGACCGTACTTGAATTACAAATAATAACTCAGTGGTACGGGACCAGGATTCGAACCCACGACCCTTCGATCGTAAGCCGCGTCTAGAACCACTACACCACCGATGCACTTTGAGTTTATTTACGATAAAATTCTACTTTTGGATTTGAGGGATTTACAATAATCTGCACACTTTGGAGATCATAGTAGAGTTAGACTGAATGAAAGGGTAAAACCGCTGCCCATTATGCTGGTAAGTATGTACATCCTTAGCTGGTTCTCACAGCGTCCACGCTAAGAGATAGAGTGACGCTATCGTTATGCCGGCTCCACACCGCACATATCGGTTATATAAAACCCTATAAATGTTAACTAAGCCTACAAAGTGTTCTCGTATAACCATATATTATGTAAAGGTAAGTTAATCTTTGATACGCCACAAAACGTGATACGCGATGTTAATAACTTGTTTATAAATAACTAGCTTTTACCCGCGGCTCCGTCCGCGTGAATGTCGGTTTTCCGTTACATGCGAAATTCCGAAAGAATCATAGATTTATATTAAAAGCCTCAGAACCACTTCACTTAAACTCTCGTACCTTAACGGCGGCTATAAAAACAGGGATCAAGCTTCAGAAAGAAAGCTATATAGAATTCTACTGGATCCATTTTGATGAAACATAGTGCAGTATTTAAGACCGAATAGTACCTTTAAAACAGTTTGACCAAAATCTACCCATTGGTTTTTGCGTGAAGCTCGAACAAACAAACAAACATCGACGGATTTGGTGTCAGAAGCCCTTAATTAATCAATCCGAGTATTTTTTTTTAAATGTCTTTGAAATTTGACATTTAACAATTTTATAATAGTATAGATAGATTAGGATCAGCAATTTCCACAAAGAATTAATGTATATCTTCTGTAAATATTGCGGTTATTCCCTACCATTTATTCTTATTTTTATTTTTTATTCTTATAAATTTGACGGTATATATCGGCGATTTGAAGGTAAAGATCAATAAGTGACATTTTCGGTCAAAATCACATATTTAACTACTCCGTTATCAGCAGTCAAAACATACGAAAATATAAAATATTGAAAAACAAACATAACGGCCTAAAAACAGCGCCTTTTAAATGTTTCCTCCGGTATATTTTGACTGAAAAAAAAAACAGTGATAGTCTAGTAGTAAGTATACCATGCATCCAAAGACTCGGATCTCAAGTTCGAATGGACTCAATTAATTCAGACAAGCACCTTTAACTTTTCAAAGTTATATGCGAATAAAATATTTAATGATTAATTATTATTCCTCGCTTTAAAACGCAAAGGACTGAAACACTGAGAAATTTCCTCGACAACGTGTGTGAAGTCTGTCCAACTCACATTAGAGCAGCGTGATGGGATTATAATCCCATCACAGCATGTAGGGGTTAGGCTATAGCCGATCGAATCATGATAGTGACAAACTTTGTGATGAGCAGAAATGTTCGTATACGAGTCATGGACGTATATATCTATTTATGTATTGTATTTATCTATATAAGTATGTCTTATCTAACACCTACAGGATGATCTTATCTAACACCTACAGGTGATCTTATCTAACACCTACAGGTGATCTTATCTAACACCTACAGGTGATCTCATAAAAGATGGTACATTTTATGAAGTGCGGAAAATTCGTTAGAATCTTCTGTTTGCAGATGTCACGGGTGGGCTTCAATTGAATATACATATATATATATATATATATATATATATATATATATATTGCTGACAGACCGCAGGCTCGAGTGGCCTAGTATCCAAAAAAATTAAAAAAAAAAACAAAAAATATTGCCATGTAACGTTGTTTTAAACATATGTATGTATGGCAGGCGTTCTTGCTAGCTTCAATATATTTGGAAGTAGTGTAAATTTAAAAGTCTGTAAATAAGTTGCCGTGTGGCGCCGGCGTAATAATAGCGTCACCCCGTCTCTACTCGTGGGTGATGTGAGAACCGGCTAAGGGATGCACCAGGATAATGGGCAGCCGTGTTATCCTGTTATTCAATCAGCATCCATTGTGATCTCCAAGACGCCTGCCAAGAGTGGAGATTATGGCAAATCTCCCCTTTTTAAGGAGGAGGCCTATGTCCAGCAGTGGACTTCAAGGGGCTGATGATAATAATAATGATGAGTACTAATAATAATATTCTGGATACTTCCACACTCATTGGTCCACTTCTAAATTAGGATCCCTATATCTTGGGTGCTAGATAACAATATCTATTTATACTATTATAAAATTGTTAAATGTCAAATTTTCAAAAATCAAAGATATTTAAAAACAAACTACTCAGATCGACTAATTCGGGGCTTCTGAAATCGAATCGATGTTTGTTTGTTTGTTCGGGCTTCACGCAAAAACTAGTAGATAGATTTTGATAAAACTGTTACAATCTTAAAGGTAATATTCCGACTTAATTAATGCAGTATTTTTCATCAAAATCGGTTCAGTAGAATTGGAGATACAGCTTGATTCCTGTTTTAGTAGCTGCCGCTTAGGTACGAGAGATCAAGTAAAAGTGGTTATTTGACTTTTATATATATCTATGATTGTGTCAGGATTTCCCATGTTGCGGAAAACCGATATTCACGTGAGCGGAGCCGCAGGCAAAATCTAGTATATAAAAATTACTCAGATAAACATCCGTGACTGGGGTACAGATCACACAGTTTTTTATCCCAACTAGGTCCGAACCTGGTACCCATTGGCTCAAACAGTGGGGTCATTACCACTGGGCCAATCAATTTTAGTTTTGTAAGTACTTGATATGCCAATGTTATCTTACAGACAGGGACCCGGTCACGTGCTGCGATGATTCCGGCCAACTGTCACCAGATTCCGAGACCAATCCGGTGTGTGCGCCGATGATGATACCTTCACATGATCCCATTCATGGGCCTCAGCGCACTCAGTGCATGAATTTTGTACGAACGGCGACCACGAGAGACAGGGGCTGCACTCCACCAAACGCCCCTGCTGAACCGGTAAGATTTACTAATGCATAAAGAAAGAAAGAAAGATAATGTTTATTTCATACAGCTAAAACAAAGCTATAGAAAAAAGAAAAAAAAGGCTGTCAAATGGGAACCCAGCTCATCGTAATGCCAGGCTTCCCTGGTCGTGTCGCTCAGACATCGAGCATACCACATATCTTCATATTTATATATGTGCTATGTACCCAATAATATTTATGAATGAGGTGTGTGTAGATATATTTATATAAGAGCAAAGTGGTGGAGGTGTCTTACAGTATATAATGGATAAGAGTATGTGAAATATGTTTGATTATCATCATCAGCATATGCAAGTGGATTGCCGACATGCTCCGTGAAACTTACGCTTTGTAGACATCTTGGAGATCGCAATAAATAGAATAGAATAAACTTTATTGTACACTGATATAAAAAAATAAAATAAAAAAGAATGATTGAAATTCGATTGACGAAACGAATATACCGAGCAAACGTGAGTGGAAGTGTCAGAAGAGGTCGCCCAGGAAAAACTTACCTTGATCAAATCTACAACTTGTTTCAAAAAGATCAAGTTCGTAGCACCCTTAATCGACGAAAGTCCATGAAAAGATGTATAGATGTGGATGGGGTGAAAGAGGTGTGTCAGGATCGTAGTATGTGGCAAACTGTGGTCTCTGTCTACCCTTATGGGATACTGGCGTGAATGTGTGTATGTATAACAAAAAATCCATACATAATAAACAAGAATTAGAAAGTGTGCATTTAGTGTACATTTACAAGACAACTTTTCGCAGTAAACGATGGTTGAATAAATAGTTACAATCAGGGTCATTTAGGATAAGTCAACATCAAGTTGCCTTGATGTGGGCGGAGGCTATTTTTTATTCTGGAAGTATGTACGGTTCCTGTTGGATAGCATAAGTAGTTTACGCGGCCGAAACCTTAGCTAAAAGTTAGTTTGACCAAAAAATGTCATCATCAGCCATACAGCCTGTTACAGGCCATTGGTGGACTTAGGTCTATACATCTAGGCCACTTTCTCCTTTATATATCCTTCAATTCGTAAAACATGTCATTTAAATTTTCGTTTATACTATATTTCCGTAGTATAAACATAATTTAAAAGATTTGTGAAAAAAAATATAGCGAAATAAATAATAATAATAAGGAAAAAATATAATTAAAAATGTCGCTTTTAAAAATCCACAGATTACTGTAGTCACTGGATATATGGATTTGTCACTTGTATACGGCAATAGTGCGCAACAAGATGCTTCTCTTCGGACGGGAATTGGGGGGAGGATGCTTACAGAACGGAGAAGAGGAAGAGAGTGGCCCCCACGAGACCCCAATGTCACGATCACCTGTGATGGTGCGCAGTCACCAAATGAGCCGTGCTATCTGGCCGGTGAGTTCATAAAAAATATATTTCTTCTTGCGCCAATATCGACGGGTGGGTTTTGAGCTTATAGTGAAACATGCAGATATAGGTACATGGTGCAGAGAGCTTATTTGACTCATTTGATTTAGTATGGGATGTAACTTGCCTCAACACTCTCGCGCCATCTCAATTTTCATAAATATCTATTAAGTCGCCGTTACACATTCAGATGGGAAAGTCATCAAACAGTAAATGTTGAATAATTGGGACAACATTGACAAATGTTCGAAACTATTTAAAAAATTAATTAATTTTATAGGCAAATATTTGGTGAACTCAAGGGAATAGAATAAGTCACCTTGTAAACAAGTAGTTAAAAATACTTATGTATTCTGTGGTTTAACGGTTTTAGTGCCAGGAACTTTTAAAAATCCATGTTGTATTGTGCTATGAAGCGCGATAACGCTTCCTTCATTTATCTGGGAATAATGCCGATCGACGTGGTCGCGCTGCTCCTTTTTTTCGCCGAAATATGTCAAAATATGCAGTACGCGACGAGCGCGACGGCGCTCGTCGGCACTACCGGTTAACGGTGAGTAACGTAGGTCGAATACCACGAGAAAGCTTTGGGGGATCCAACGTCTTACAACAGGAAGTTTAATTTTTTTTAAACTATCTAATTTTCATTAGGATTTTTTTTGAGATCTACCAATAAAAAATCAGTTCTAAAATTATTAATATCCCTTGACACGAAATATAATTTGGATGAGTTTGGGTTGTACACTCCAGGTCCTAGAAGGGCTTTTAGGCTTTATTACCTTACTAGCTAGGTCGGGCGACCTTAACTGTAGATAATAACGGGAAATGTGCGCGTCTTTTATATATATTTTTTTATTTTAACTTTAAACTTTTTATTTATTTATACCAGTTCATGTATATTGAATCAGGTGATCCAAGAATAAATCAAAATCCTCAATTGACGGTCCTTCAAATCATCCTCCTCAACGAACACAACCGCATCGCGGACATTCTCGCGCACCTGAACCCTCATTGGAGTGACGAGACCATATTCCAGGAAGCCAGGCGGATTCACATAGCTGAGAATCAACATATCAATTATTATGAATATCTGCCTATTTTCCTCGGTAAGAAATAATTTATCTTAATTAATCATCAGCATCCCCAATTTATATTCGTTCCAACTATTAGGGCATCGACTTTCCCTAATCAACAGGAAGACTAGGCCGTAGACTATCACGCTAGCCTAGCGTGGGTTGGTACAATTAATACACCCATGAAGGCATACAGGTTTCCTCACGAAGTCTTTCTTTCTCCTTTGAGTCTTTAGTGTTTATATTACAGCTAAAGTGCAAAAATCGATTATTCTGCAGATTATCTAGGTAATGTACAGGTATTACCGATGCTGAATTTTTATTTTAATTTTGACATTCATATTCAACTACAACGAATTGGGTGATACTCTTGAAATCAAAAATCCAGAGTATATAAATTAATTAATTGATCAATAACACATTTGTCCACTGAAATATATAGAATTATAACATTTGATTTAGTAAGCTATTATATTAATCAGGGTATGAGAACATGGTAAAGAACAGGCTAATTTACACGCAACCACACAGCTACGTCAACGACTACAACCCCAGTGTCAACCCCTCCGTCCTCGACGAGCACGCTACGGCCGCCTTTAGACATTTCCATACGTTGATCCGTGGATATTTGAAGTAAGTCGTATGTGTATGTGCCTTTACACCTATAAGCTTGGACCAACACTGAACTTGGAACAACATTTTGAAGCGATTCGCTCCGCTTAATAAACTTGTACCATACGCTCCAAACTTATCGCTGTGACGTCGTCCATTTTTCGCGCGGCAGCGATGCACGCACCAGCCCTCGTAGCCAAGTTGACATTCGACAATCGTTATCGCTAATAGAAACGAAAAAATGTATTGGAATGACACATCTACTCGATAAGTCACGTGTGACATGGCGATTAGAAGTGTCATTCCAATACATTTTTTTCTTTCTATTAGCGGTAACGATTGTCGAATGTCAACTTGGCTAGGGGAGCAGGGCTAATACTGTACCGCACCGCATAAGAATTCACGGTAATTCTTCAGATTAAGTCCACCGAGGCTTATTTACTTGAAATATATTTTAATCAATAGAGGACCCTCAGTTATATAGTAAATTTTAAAACTCCCATTTGGGGGAATTCAACCACTTTTGAGAAAAAAATATTTAAAATTCATAAAATCACATCGTAACGAAACCCGCCATTTATTTATTTTAGTGCTTACGATTTTTCTGTAGTGATGATTGTAAAAATCTTCGTTAAGGACAAAATAATACATTAAATGGCCAAAATTAGGCGCGACAACGAGAGAAGCTAGAAACGTGTTAGATTGTTGTAGAAAACCCACGAGACGAGCGAGCGAAGCGACCGTGCCATTAAATAAATAGTAATAATAAAGTGTTGATTGCTCCAAATGGGACTTTTAAAATTTACTGTAGTCACGGGCCCTCTATCCATTAAAGTATATTTCAAGCCAATAAGCCTCGGTGGACCTAATCTGAACAATTATTACATTATTGTATAATGTAGTACTGATATGATGATGAGAGATATCTATCTATCAATCTATCTATACTATTTTAAAATTGTTAAATGTCAAATTTTCAAAAATGTAAGACATTTAAAAACAAACTACTCAGATCGACTAATTCAGGGCTTCTGAAACCGAATCCGTAGATGTTTGTTTGTTTATTTGTTTGTTCGGGCTTCACGCAAAAACCAGCAGATAGATTGTGATTCAACTATTACAGTCCTAAAGATACTATTCCGACTTAATTAATGGGGCATATTTCATTAAAATCGGTCCGGTAGAATTGAAGATACAGCTTGATCCCTGTTTTAGTAGCTGCCGCTTCGGTACGAGACGTCAAGTTAAAGTGGTTCTTAGACTTTTTATATAAATCTATGATGTGTCGGGATTTTGCATGTTGCGAAAAACCAACGGGCGGAGCCGCGGGCAAAAGCTAGTATAAATATAAATGGATAAAGAAACTTATCTGTAGCTGGGAATAGCTACAAGTAATCAACCCTTATATTGGATGTAAGATTGGAGGAATAACATGTCCTTTCTCTGTTTTACTTCATACAAGCTGTCCAAAACCTGTTGGTACATACATATTGAGGAGTGTTACAAGAGATTTATGATACAGTTCATCTGATTAAGACTAAGTTTGAGATCTCAATAAAGGTTTCACGAGATTTTTAGATCAGTTTTTTTTTCATGGATTATTCTAAGACTTAGTTTTTAATTGTGTTCTACAGATTGATTGAAGAGAATCGTATATTCGTGGGAGCTGTTCGTCTGAGCGATTGGTTCAATAGGCCCCTGTTGCTCGAGCTTGACAATTCGTTCGAAAATTTGGCTCGAGGTCTCACCGTGCAGGCGCAATCTTACAGCGACCAGTTCTGGGACTCTGAAATAACACAATATTTATTCAGGTAAGTTATTATTTAATGAATGAATAACCAAACGAATAAATGATTTATTATCATTAAGTTTGAATGACTATTTATCATTTTAGATCAACTAAAACGTTATTCACATAATATTGTGCTATAATTTGATGTTAACAAATTCATCGTTAAATAATAAATAAATTTGTATATATTTCATTATTATAAAATGTTTCAATAATATTTTATCTCAAATTTGCTCCAAGCATATACTATTTCTTTGTAAGAAGGGCATTTAAGCAAATAATGAAGCATGTTTCTTAATTTAAGCATCTAAACATGCTTGTTAATTGCAGCACTTATCGTTATTTGCTTATTTATAGAATTACAAATACTCGAACTAGTTTCAACAAAATTTTGAAACTCACTATCTACGTCACATAATCACAAAATGAAATACCTAGTAGTATTAAGTACAAACTACGTTTAGTTCCATATGTAGATTCCATTTTAAAACTCTATCTTTTATCGTTATAAATGATAGAGTTTTTAAAATGGGACATATTTCCTAATTTAATGTCCATAAGGTATAAATTGGTTCCGTATTTTATACGCTAAGCCACAATCGTGCTTCGATGATCTATTACAAATTATTTTAAAAAGTTTTTTTTTATATTATTAGGTTATATTTTTCAAAAAAATATCCGTTAGTAGCTTGTTTGAAATTAAAACTTGTTAGTCACGTTATTTCCGTGTCACCATTCATTAGTGTCAGTTAAACAAATAACAAAATATGTACCTGTTTATAGCTTTTTAACGAAAAAAAAATCAATTAAGCAGAAAAATAGTTATTAAAAGTGACTTTTGAAAAAAGTTTAATGGGTATAATAAATGCTGCCCTTTGCTCTCAATGTACTCTATAATATGAAAGAATTCTGTGAGTGACAATTTACAAGAACCATAGTAGTGTAGTGAGAATGTTGAAAGAAGTAGTGAGATTGCCTTAAACTAATTATTTTGATGTCTTTTTATATTAAGAAATTGTTGTGAGATAGTGGAATAATAACAGTGTTCCCTGTAGCGATTTACATATTTCACTACATAGTATCGCGCATTCTCAACAGATGGCGTTACTCGTGTATGACGATATTATCATAGAAGGCTGAATCACACAAGAGAAGTTTGATTGGGATTCAGCGTATATACAACGTCCCGACATCAACCGTCGGGGCTGTAGCACACTCCGTCAGACATAACACCTGTCTGGTCGGAAGACCCCTTTTTCGATACCGCCACATCTGCCACACTTCTATATATAATTGCAAACATCCCGATGTACTCATCAAGGTCTTCATCAATATTATCATTGATCATTTATCTCGCAATACACCCCCACTTCCTGTGGGTGCTGTGGTAACCAGCTGAAGGTAGCACCAGGATAATGGGCAGGAGTGTTATCCAATCAGTATCTACTGTGATCTTAAGGACGCCGCCAAGCGTGGAGACTAGGCAAATTCCCTCGCTTTTCTCGTGGAGGCCCATGCCTTTCATGGACTTTCATGGACTGATTAAGTTGAATGAATGAAATTTTTCAATTTTATTTGGTTTATTTTATAGGTGATTTTTTTAAGTAACTTTTACTATACAAATTTATTATTCAAATCTCAATTTGTCATTAAGCTGTCAAAATACAATACCACGCCCCGTGTAGAATAAGTAGGTCAAAGTGACTACAACAATGTCTACCCTAAAACCGCAAGCAATTGTAACCATATCCGTAAACTTGTGTCACGTGATGAAGCATTTAATTACACAAACAACTGATTGTTTTCAAAGCTCAGAATATCAGATGGTGATATGATACATTATTTCAGTTTCTCTTGAGGGGCTTGTGGTGGGAACTTGGGAAAAGATGTAGGGCCATCTTAAAAGATGTAG
>WUAW01001174.1:21440-36107 GCA_017165845.1 Thaumetopoea pityocampa | reverse complement strand
TCATGTGGAACTCCGAATTTGTTGATAGCTAGGGGTGACCTGTATGATATCATTTCTTGATCCCTGTTAATACGAGATATTTCAACACTTTGTTTACGATTAGTCAGATAACTTCTTAACCATTCTAATGGCGGACCACGGATTCCGTATTCCGTATTTTAGAAAGACTTTATATGATGAACAAACAAACAAAGTTTGTACACGACTTATAGATATTTGTATATTAAAATATGTATAATCGTTGTTTGCTATCAAAAATACAGTGAATCCTAGTTTGTGGTTTGTTAAATGTGTGTGAAAATATTATGAATTTTGTTTCATTTATACAAAAAGGCTTTTTTTTAAATTGTCTCAGTTGATAGTGATCACGTTATATGGGCCTTTGAGTCCCAGGTTTGAATCCAGATATAGACAAACATTGTATGATGAGCAACGAATGTTTTTACACGAGTTAACTATGTATAATCGTTGTTTAATATATATACTATTATAAAATTATTAAATGTCAAATTTTTAGAAATCAAATATATTTAAAAACAAACTATTCAGATCCTCTAATTAAGGGATTCTGAAACCAAATCCGTCGATGTTTGTTTGTTTGTTTGTTTGTTCGGGCTTCACGCGAACATCAACGGGTAGATTTTTGTTAAACCATTACAGTCTTAAAGGTATTGTTCCGACTTAAATACTGCGGCATGTTTCATCAAAATCGATCAGGTAAAATTAAAGATACAGCTTGATCCCTCTTTTAATAGACGTCGTTAAGGTACGAGAGGTCAAGTAAAAGTGGTCACATGGTTTTTATATAAATTTATTATATGATGATTGTGTCAGGATTTTCCATGTAATGGAAAAACGATATTCACGCAGGTGGAGCAGCGGACAAAAGCTAGTACTAAAATACTTGTTTGTGGTTTGATGAATGAGTGTGAAAATATTCGGAATAATAATGTACAGGTATGTAATAGTAGATTATTTAGTAAGGAAAAAGTGACCGATTACCAGCGAGGGTCCAGTTTGAGTTGCATACCACATCATCATCCTCAGTATTCGTCCTCCCTACAGAGGTACGGACCTCCTAATTAGGATAGAGATTAGGTCACAGTCACTACGCTACGCTATGGACCTCATAAGAAAGCTCAAGGTGATGAAATGAGCTACGTTCGGAATTCCTCTGCGAGTCAGGATCCGTAATAAGAAAATCCGCAGGAGAACTAGAGTCGCCGACGTGCCTCAAAGAATTGTAAAATATTGGAGTCTTAAAGTGCTGGAGTGGCGACCCTGAAACGGAAAACGTAATGCGGGTAGAACCTGACCAGGTGGGCCGATGACCTGCTGAAGGTCGCGGGCAATCGGTGGATGTAGGCGGCTCTTAGTGTCGCGATCATTAGAGGAGGCCTATTCCCAACAGTGGATATCTGTGGGCTGATATAATCTGATAATGGTGATTAACTACCTTCGCCTAGTGCGTGTTGGTAGACTTCACACATCTATGCGGATATGCATGTTTCTCACGAAGTATCCAGCTATAAAAGTTTCATTTATACCTTAAACTACATTTAATTGTCCACAGGTCAACTAGAGTCGATACAGCAGGGCGCGTCTATGGCTCGCTTACTCTGTGACAATGTGAAGGGCATTCACATGATGCAACCGAAGGCTTTCTTGCAGATTTCATCGAAGTGAGTACTCCCAACTCCTTATTCTTCTTTTTTTTCTTAGTGGAAATCGGCTGCGAATTCGCACTATTTGAAGTCATATAAATTAACAATAAAAGATCGGTGGGTCACATTTTATTGCTTTTTGGGAGTTTTGAAGTCAATCCGACGAATACTCCTTTGATCAGGAAAATTCCGCAGGCCTGTTGCCTAGAAACTTTTAATATCGTTCACGATTATTGACTATTGATAAACAAAATAACACCAATTTATTTATCAAACATCACAATATAAAACATTAAAACAAATTTATAGGTGATCTGTAGAGTTACGGTCAAAAGTCGCTCCTAACTCCAAACTGAAATTTGGGGTCTTAAAGTGCTGAAATAGCGCCCCCGAACCGGAAAGCTTAGTGTAGGTCGACCCCCGACTTAATGGACCGATGACTTAGTGAAGGTCGCCGGCAATCGGTGGATGCAGGCGGCTTATAGCCACTCGGTGTGGCGATCATTACAGGAGGCCTGTGTCTAGCGGTGGATGATGATGACTATAATAATTCAATTTAAAATGTTTTTTTCATTTGAAATAATATTAAGTTGAAAATTGATACTGGCTAGGGTATAATACAATAATGTTTATATTTTTTTATGATTCCATGATATTTTAAGTGACTTTAGACTGAAACTTCTGTTACTTTCACAATTGAATATAGATAGGATTAGACAAATTCACTGGCTTAAGATATCCTTTTACCTAGGGAGTAGTAAATAATAGCATAAATAATTGTTCGACGGAGTGATTATTTACTTACGATGCCCATATTCAGTGGATTATCTCGGATGTATTATCTCGGATCCGTAGGTTATCACTGGTAATACGCACTTAATGGTAATAACATTATGGACTTTTTCACAGACATACATACACTCACGCCCTTTTCCCTGGCTCTCTGGCGGGGAATCGAACCCCAGTCTCCCGCGTTACAAGCGGGTATACTGACCACTATACTACCGAAGAATCGGGGTAGACAGAGACCACTTCTTTCCACTTGCTACGAGCAAGGTGGCTATCCGTAGCCCACTTTTCGCCCCAACGGGAAACGAAACGTGTCGGGTGGCGAACCACAACGCCGCCATTTTAAGGTTCAAAAGCGTTGAAATACCTCACTGCGATCCCACGAAAAGGAAGGAAAGGAAAGAGCTTGAGGTAGGAAAGGTGTATTGAGCAAGGAGTATGGAATTTGGGAAAAGGATTATATTATAGGATACTACTATCTCGGAAGGAATAGGAAGAGACAGTAGTAACTCGGGAGGCCGGGGTCGCTTACCCGTATACTTAAGTCTATTTGCCGGACAGGCTGAAAGACCAGGTACTCCCTGACCTAAAACACAGACATTGATCTAGGCCCCAAATTAGGATTCACTGTATCTTGAGATCTAGAAAACAATATACATACTTAAATATATAAATGCTAATACATATAGAGACCAACGTCCATAACTTAGGTATAAACCTTCGTGCTCATCACATAAAGTTTGCCCTTACCAGGATTCGAACCCAGGGTCGATTGGAATGGAAAACAGGGTCATTGGCACTGAACGAATCAGTCGTTATGAAAAATAACACATTACTGTCCGGATCTGAAATAAAATAATTGATATCCGAGCTATATTAGAAGGACGAAAGGGAGATGAGGAATTCCGAAAGGATTTTAAAAGGACGAAGCGTCAACCGAAGCCTTTTAACCTAAGCGAGGCCATTAATTCCTTTATTTCATTTCGAGCGACTCATCGGAGTGCTATTTTCTTTTCTACTTTACTCAACAGTAAATAAATTAATTCAAGAAACTAAATAAATAAAGAAAAGGGTTTAACACAAATTAAAATTAAATCATTCGCTCTTAAAGCGATTAAACTCTAGAATGATTTACTGTTGCCGATAAGGCGTGCTGACTCAGTAATGGTATTAAAAAAAACTGTTAGAAACACATTACAGTGAACCTCCGTTTATCCGAATCGCGTTTTTCCGAAATCAGCTTTTTTTTTCTTTTTTCACAACTTTACAAATATATACGTACATACGTAAAAAACTAACGGCTAATAGGTGTTCATTCAAAAGAGTAGGTGATAAAACTAAAACTCCTATTTCTTCCCGCTGCCAAATAAGGCGTGTTTTTTCCGTAAGAACGCAAAATAAACGAGCTTTGTTATTTAGCATTTAAAATATTTGAGCTATCAATCATACTTTGGCGCCTTTTTAACACGTCAACACAAATTTTTCAGTCAAGGACATGCAGACATATTCACACGTGCGCACGGTTTATGATCATATTTCGCGGTATTCACGCAGTTCGGGATGTTCACGCGGGTAAACAGGGGAGTTCGGCTTCGGCTGCTGTCCCGATCATTTCGGACAAACGAGAGTTTACTGTACCTTAATGTGTGAGCTCTAAGCTTAAAGTCGTCATTGAATCTTTTTATTGAATATGTTATTATTGTACCTATATAATTATACCTATATAATACGGTTATGTGAGTATATATGTATGTGTATATGTTATGGTAGTTTTATTTTATGATATTTCAAATATGCACAGTCCAACTATATCTAGTTATGAATACTATTCATCCAAAGGTTATCTGGAAGAGATCGCATATCGTAATAAAACCACCCAACGTACACTTTCTATTTTTTTTGTTTATTAACATTTAGGCTCATAATATTTTGTTATATTGGTGTGCAGTATGGAGTACACTAAACTAATCCTAAAATTAGACTGCAGTTTTCAATTTTAGACGACGATAATTGACCACTTTTGCCAGGTAAAGTTTAATTTTTTTCCAATTAACCAACTTACTTATTTTTATCAAACAAGTTATAATCTCATATATAAAAATCTCTCATTACGAAGTTTGTGGTTGTACTCCTCCGAAACGGCTTTTATAAAATTTTTATGTATGTTAGTAGGTATGAGAATAGGTCGTAAAGTATATTTCATACCGCTAGGTAATCAGGGTATCCCTATCCAGAAAATTTATATGGTAGAACAATGTTTGTCGGGACAACTAGTAATTTTATCAAAACATTATAATTCTACTTTTTTTCGCGCCAATACGACTGCGGGCGGTCTATATTCTTTTTGTAAACTATTAAAAAATAATGTGCATTTAAAACACACAATCTTATGTTGGTGCGTATTTAAAAACCTCGTTAGAGCACTCTAAGAATAATTAAAAAAAATCTGTCCTGCAATTTCCATTATTGTCGCGTTTGGAATTCCTGGCCTGTTATTTCATTGCGCACCGAAAAGAGACGATTAACGTATTGTTTTATTTTTAACGGTGGTAGTAATTTCGGAGCTGTGGGAGAGAACAATGTTTAGAATACCATTTATTTTTTTTATTCAAATAGTTCCTATCATCTTTTCCGAAAGAATGAATTCGATTGACAACGCTTAAGGAAATATAAACAACAATGGTGATAATTCTACGGTAACAGAACTTAACTAAATTTAGTCTCTCCCTATTTTTTCTAATGTCAAACGCCAAAACGAGATAGCTACAATTTTGTTCTTGTCAGTTTTGATTAGACACGTGAAAATTAAGAGATTTAGACGTCATCTTAGAACATATCGACTAAAAATACGCAAAAAAAAACGCAACATTTTTTGTACAGTTTAACAGAAATGTACGTTTGTATTCGCTAAATGTGTCTGCTATCTCGTTTTGGTGTTAGGCATTAGAAAAAGACAGGGAGAGCCTAAATTTAGTTTAAGTTGTATTACATCGGAATTGAAACCAATATTTTTGTTTTAACATAGTTATAACTATCTCATTTATTGTCTCATTGTAGGGCATAGAATTCTCTCGGAATGAGACGGGTTAAGCCATCAGGCGGGCCTAACGCTATTTGGCCGTCAAATTTTCACCATATTATCTATCTATATTATTATAAAATTTTATAATTTCATTATCTGTACATTAAAGACATTTCAAAAATCTAACTCAGAACAACTAAGGACTTTGAAAGCGTATATCTTTTCGCATTGCATCGCAGTCCAACTGTGTTTTCGCATCTGTTTGCTTGTTTGTTCGAGATTCACACAAAAACCATCCGGTAGATTTTAGAGACATTATTGCAGTCTTAAAAGTACTATTCCAATTTAAATACAGCAGTAATTAAGTTGGAATATAATCATCAAAATTAATGAAGTAGTACTGACGATACAGTCTGATCTCCGGTTCAGTAGCCACCATTATGGTACGAGGGCTCAAGTGAAAATGGATTTTACCATTTTATGATCTATAATAATTATTTCGAGATTTTCCGTTTAGCGCAAAAACCGACATTCACGCGGGTGGAGTCGCGGGCGAAACCTAGCGTTTTAATCTTTTCAATCAGTCAAGATAAACTTAAAAGAATACAACACTTTTTTTTATCATATCACGGAAGATATGTCCAGATGATTGATTCCCGGAAAGTGTTGCTATTATTTACAGCTCGCTCGAGTCTAAGGACTCTGTAGCAACGTTGACGTGTTGTGGGAACGTAAAATTAATTCAATCTCGCGCTGTAACGACACTTTAGCCGACACTTAGGCAGCAAGTCCTCCAGCCAAAAATATCTCCTTTCCTTCTTGCACTGCGCTTAGCCTCAATTTTACTTTGTAACGTATACGTAATGTCCTACTTTTATTAGTCATAAGTTATTTCATAATGTTGAAGAGTTGAGTTCCAGCAGATATCATTGTTAAGCATCGTTTACCGCGGTCGGAGTTTTGATGGGTTTATTTTATTTTATATATATTAATAACAAACAGCTATATTACACTATATTGTTATAAACATTACACGTATAATATGTTGCTGTGTGGCGCCGGCATAATGATAGCGTCACTACAGCTTTTCCCGTGGATGTGAAAATGATTGTTGAAGAATCGGTTAAGGGACGTAGTGTGATAATGCGTAGCTGCATGATATTTTTATTACATCAAAATTTATTGCGATCTCCAAGACGCGTGCCAAGCGAGTAGATTATGGTAAATCCCTTCCTTTTATGGGGGAGGCACATGCCCATCAGTGGACTTCCATGGCTGTTGATTAGGAAGACGATTAGATAAATAAGTACTGTGATACCGATATTGGTTAGTTCATAAACGAATAACGAGTGTTAACAAATACTTCTACTTGACAGAAGGCACCTAAAAGACTGGGTCCTGAGTAATGTGTAAATGACACTGGAAGTAGTAGGAATGGTACTACGGGGATAGCGTCAGATGGTGGGTGATACGTCCATAGTGACACGTCTCGCAGTAACTACAGATTTTGACTTCATAATCATCATCATATCAGGTCACAGACGTCCACTGCTAGATACATGCTTCCTCTAATGATCGCCACACCGAGCACCTATGAGCCGCATGCATCCACTGATTGCCCGATGACCTTAATCAGGGCATCGGTCCACTCAGTCGGGGACATTACACTTTCCTGCTCGGGGTCGCCACTCCAACGATTTAAGTCTCAAATGTCCATTGGTTATGGGAACTATGTGCCCCGCTCACTGCCACTTCAGCCTCGTAATGCCCCTGTGAATTTCTTCATTATGAATTATGTCTCGCTGGAGAACTCCGAGTTATTTCAAGTCTTAACTTACTTTGTGATAACGCTATGATAAATAAGCCGGAATAAAAAGAGACTTCATGAACCGAAATTTAGATGTTACAGATGAAACTTTTCACTTATTTCATCATCATCATCAAACAATATAAAAATTGTGGTACATTATAATATCTCATACATATATACACACACGCCGGTATCCCATAAGGGTAGGCAGAGACCACAGTTTGCCACATACTACGATCCTGACACACCTCTCTCACCTCATCCACTCTTGTACATCTTTTCGTACATTTTCATCGATCAAAGGTGCTGTGAAGTTGACCTTTTTGAAACAAAATGATGATTTCATCAAGGTTTTTAGAGGGCGCCCTCATCCTATACTTCTACTCATGTTTACCTGGTATATTTGTTTCGTCATTCGAATCTTACTCACATCCTTTCCAAATGACCAAACCATTGGAGTATTCCTTGTCTCATGTGAATTATTTCGTGTTGTTTACAGAAACAGGGTGGTGCCTTGTGAGAAGCTACCCTTCATCGACCTCAGCCTATGGCGGGACACGCAATCACACTTCAAATGATAATAATAAGCATTATATAACTCTACATTATACCTCTATATTATATTAACAGTAATCGTTACGAACAAAGTTGCCACAATTTCACAGTGAAATTTAGTATTTTCTAAAGTTATTTTAATTGTAAACGTTATAAGTTCTAGTAACTAATAATTTATTCGTCAAAATGGGACACCAATATTATAAATTATGCGTGTGGTACTACATTTTATTTCACGTCATGATAATTAATATTGACAAAATGAGCGAGAATCCATAATGGGTAATTTTAAAATGGTATTATTATACTTAAAATTTAATGTAATGCAACTAATTTCAATACGGAAAACAGAAAACAAGTAATGATTTACTTGCAACCCCAATGTTGCAAGTAAATCATTCAAATACTAATCCCGTAAAGTTACCCATTAATGTAAAATTATGTGAAACAATATTTAAATAATTGTTATTTAAATTCAAATAATATAAATCAATTTTTAGGAGTTTTATTGAGGATTTAAGATATTTAATATTTATTGCAAAGGTTGTAATTAACGAAATAATTACATTGCATCATATGATTTATTGGAATGCATAGTTATTGAAAACTTATTCTGTAAAAAATACTAATATTTTTGTATCACATTTATCCCACGTGTATTTTCGCCCTCACTACCGGAGCACGGCCTCCCCTGATCAGGAGGGGTATTAGGCCGTAGTCTACCGCGCTAGCCTAGTGAGTCTTAGTTGTTTAAATTAATTCATTATAATGAAATGATTTATATGTATTAACTTTTTGGTGACTTTAGTAATGAAAAATGTACAATTTTAGTAAATATTATAAATGAATGTGCTAAATGATGTTTGTATATAAGTGTAAATAAAACTTTTGTTCCATATTTGTGTGTTTAATTTTTTCACGTAATTTTGTTATTTAATGTGGTAGGTATAATATATTAACACCCGGTGTTTATTAATTTAATTTATTACACTTTTCTTACCATACATTCATTTGAGATTTCTGTTACATAAAGTATAGCATATTGCTAAACTATCCAGAGAAATATTGTGCATAAAAATTTCCATAATCAAACTTGAATTAAAACAACATTTTGTCAAAAGAAAGGTCAAAACGTAGGTATTTAAGTTTTGAGTAATTTATCATAATTTAATAAATTTAAATAAATAGATTATTATAGACAAATAGAATAAATGTAGTAATTTAAAAGTGTTAAGGAGCACTTTCTCTCAAAATGTTATATGTATGTATTTTAGTATGTTTTGGTATTTTTATATACATATGTATGTGTATGTATGCTTCTGTACCTACTATAACAGAACCTATCCTCCTTTTAATCTCAAATATTTTTACACTCTAAGATTTGCTGGAAGAAACCTCAAAAATTTTGAATTAAGTTCGCGTTTATATATTTTTTTTCTTTATTTACAAAGCATTTATCTGTTTGTGTACAAAAATGAATAAATAAATAAATAAAATCCCGAAACAATCATGGATTTATATAAAATGCCTTCGAACCACTTTTAATTGAGCTCTCGTAACTTAACAGCGGCTACTAAAACAGTTATCTGTTTGTGTTAAAGAATAAATGAATAAATAATTAAATAAATAGAATAAAATTATAAGTACAAAGTAGTAATAAATATCTCTCTCTCGACGTTTTTTTACATGTGGAAAATGCCTGAACGCATACCGCTGCGTCGAGGGCACGACACAGCGGCTATGTGGGGCTTGCTCCCACTGACAACCACACGACGCACGTCTCTGACTCTTATGCCCAGCCACGAGCATACTTCCACAGTGCAGGCGGGCCTGAGGGCTTTACTCCCCGTCTTCTACTTGTGGGTGCATAGGCTGTTATTGGGCGCCTTCACTGGCCTACTACTGATCGAGCGATTGTGTGTCCTGCCCGCTGCTTACAGGCGGACCTTCAGGGTGGTCAAAGGTCGTTAATCCGTCGACCTTGAAGTATCACGACTTAAGAAGATTGACTGATCGGGACTGACCGATGACTGATTATCATTTGATGACGTAAGGCCCCACACCAAACGAGACCCACTGTTATACAGTCCAAGCGGGAGGAGACTGTTACAGCATGAGTACTGGTACAGAAAATCGACATTCACGCGGGCGGAGCCGCGGGCAAAAGCTAGTCGCACATATTTTGTTACGGAAGTGATGAAGTTTAATGCGATCCGAAACGACGTTGTGCTTAAACGCATATTTATCAGTAAATGAATTTTGTAGCGTTCTACTGGGGAATTTCATTAAACCATGCGGGCGTACTTCTTATACAAAATTATAAAAATTGCCAACAGTAAATTGAACACGTTTATTACGGCTAAGATTTGTTATACCCACGCTGACCCTTAAGGGTCTACGTATGAAGTAAATTAAAATTTTTGCTCGTTCGATTTAATTTCTTTGCTATTTTCGCTTTAACCCTTAATAAATAAAATAATTATTAAATTTTTGTGGTGATATTTTTTGTATTGTATTGTATTTGAGTTTTTTTTATTTACTAGCTGAAATAGCTCCACTTGATTTACAATCTCCACTCCACTTTATAATCAACAAAACTATAGAAATTTCGTTTTTTCTTGATATCATATTAACATGAAATTTTATAACAATTGGTCCAGCGCGTGAAGAGATAATAATCAGACAAACGTATTTATGCTTTTTAAAGCATATTTATATGCCATATTTATATGCCATATTTATATGGCATATTTATATGCCAGTACGCACATTGGTAGTTCAATAGTGTTAAGCATGACTTGCGATCCAAAGGTCTTTTGTTTGATCCCGGTCTCGTACTACTGAGTCACCAATGGGTACTGGTCAACTCATCACGATCATCTGTTAATATTCGTCTCCACTTCAGGGGCACGGGCCTTCCCTGATTAGAAGGGGATTAGACTGTAGTTTACGGTGCTAGCCTAATGCGGGTTGACAGAGTTCATACACCCATGTGGGCGTCCAGGTATATCTCCCATATTCCCTTATTTGTTGATTACATTGGTGTTTTCAATGTAGACCCTAAATTAATTTAAAATAACCTAATAGTATGAGACTAGAATTAAACCAACGACCATTTAATCGTAAGTATTCCGCAAGTTATCAGCTTATGAATAATATTTATATTTTCTGCAAATCATCAGTATACAAAGAATATGCCGCAAGCCATGCAAGATACCTTCGGCTACGGTTTTACATTTTCCTCTTGTTATTTCGTCTATGGCCGTCCAGTTATTTCAAATACTGGGAACATTCTCTATTTTATTAGATTTCCTAATTAAGTTTGTGAAATTTGTGGTTGTAAGTGAATCTTTCGTCCAGTTTTTTTTTCTATAATGATCACAATACCAACTAAAATACACACATCAAAAAAGTCTAAGAAATAACTGGACATCACACACATTAAAAAAGTAATGTACTTAATCTTGCCATAAATATTGTTACAAGGAAAAGATCTTTTTTCTATTGCATAAAACATTTATCCCTGTAGGGTGCGTTAGTTTATGCATTAATATAATAGCATCAAATATATGAAGCTCATTCAAACTGATCTCCATTGGTTTTTATAAAATCATTTAAATGTTGAGGCCAGCTATCAATTGAAACACGTTCTATTTATGGGAAAATTTTTCACTGCCAATCTTGTGGATTGTTTTAGGGACTCCAAATTATCAAGCATGCATTACTCTCTAAAATTGACTATAAATCATCGAGCGAATTAAGATCGGGACTAGATGACGGCCAGCCTTCAGCTCTGTTGAAGTCAGATACGTTCGTTTCCAACTGCGCTTCTATGGATCGAGCTTTATGACCCGGTGCTGAGTCCTGCTGAAGGGTCCGTTCTTGGTTATTGAACGTGGTCTTGTTAAGAGGCTTAACCACCTTCTCAAGAATCGTATCTTGATACACCTATGCCGATGTTTTGAGTTCTTTTTCATAAAAATATGGCTCAGTCAGGCTTGATAGCTAATGCCCGCCCGAACCGCAGATGACTGACGTGATTCCCGCATACAATTAGTTGCTTAAAAACAGTTGCGGCAAATTCGGATCCAAACCTGGACCATTGCTAATAGCCTATGTACATCAATTAGTACAAGTCGTCTTTGAGCCGTTTTAACTAATGTGAATTAATTAATATTTGTATTTGATCACAGTGGGTGATTAGATTATATATTTATAGAATTCACTAATGTAATTATAAGAGTAATTTCAAAGAGACTGTAATTTCATAATATTTATATCGATGACCTTTTTTAGATGAATCTCGTTTTCTTATTATAGTAATAACTTCTTAAGCGCTCACCAGTTTGATCAATCTAAAAGTCAATAGAAGTACAATTTTCTAATTTAAAGTACCTAAAATTGTAATGAGTTTCCGTTTTAATAAATTTTAACCGAAAAACAGTGATTACTCTTCATCCTGGGTTACTTATTTGAAATTTGAAATAACAATATTCTGGAGGATTAATTTTGAATTGTAGGATATTACTATTCTGGCATATCCTACAGCCGGTAGTATAGACACCTCAAATTAAACAAGTACTACCACGTTAAGATAACTCATCATCATCATCCCCAGTCCATATCGTCACCACTACAGGGGCACGGACCTCCCCTGATCAGGAGGGGGATTAGGCCGTAGTCTACCGTGCTAAGTTAGTGCGGGTTGATAGACTAAGATAATTATTTATTTATCCTTCTAAGATAATTATTTATTTATACTTTATAAACTGTACATGTGTGGTATTCCACTTCGCGGTATTGAACTACGCATCCTCGACGGATGACATTATTTTTAAATGTCGACAGTGGTGTTAATTGTGTTGTAACAGAACTTAACTAAATTTAGACTCTCCCTATCTTTTTCTAATGCCAAACACCAAAACGAGATAACAAACATTTTTAAGCTATTACTACCAACCTACATTTCTGTCAAAAGGTACAAAAAAAATGTTGTGTTTTCGCGTATCTTTAGTCGGTATGTTCCGAGATCTACTTTTTTAAATTCCAATTAGATTTAATTGCTAACGAATACGCTATTTTATTTTATACTAACTTTACACAATTATAGATACACAATTATAGATTTATATAAAAGCCTTGGAACCACTTTTACTTGACCTCTCGTACCTTAATGGCGGCTATTAAAACAGGGATCAAGCTGTACCTTCAATCCTACTGGACTGATTTTGATGAAACATGCCGCATTATTTAAGTCGGAATAGTACCGTTAAGATACTTTAAATAAAATCTATCCGCTGATTTTTGCGTGAAGTCCGAAAAAACAAACAAACAGACATTCACCGAGGGATTTGGTTTCAGAAATCCTAAATTAGTCGGTTTGAGTTGCTTGTTTTTGAATAATTTTGATTTTTGAAAATTTGACATTTAACAATATTATAATAGTATAAAGTATGGTTTGGTAATCTCAATATACGTTTTATATCCAGTATTAAAGACGGATGGTTTTATTTAAATATTAAATAAGAGGTAATTAAAATATAAAGAATATTCTTCGAGTGTTTCTTTTTTTTATGGAGTACCTAAACTTAGCTTCAGACTTAAATGCAAAAAAGTAAAACTTTTGTCACTTTAAGCATAAGTTTCTAATTTAAAATTTTCACTGTTTCATACTTCATTTGCATTTTAATTTTCAGTTTCAGAGCTCAAAACAAAATTCTTCTGAAGTGTATTACACTGAAATAGTTGAAAGATATTTAAAATTCAAAACATGTCAAATTTAAATTAAAAAAATCTAGCTCTTTGTGGCAAAGAGGTAGGTGGGATTGTATCTCACTGAAACCGCCTGCAGTGGCCTCCTTCAATATCTAGAGAGGCTTCGAGTTCTCTTTGCTGCGGTCGTGTTAAGCTCGTCTGTCTCAAGAGAGCTCCTCCTGCAACTTCGTAGCAGCATGCTGCTAGGTGTAGTGAAGGTGTGCGAATGTACAATGTACCATGATACATTCGCACACCGTCATTACGCCGTCATTCTCATCGAACTCGCAACTCCTGCAAAGACATCCAAGAGACCAAAAATCCGCAATCCCAAGCGTAGCCTTTTTTGTTAAGTTTCAGGCGTTAACCCCAAGCTGGAGGGCCTTGACGAGATTCAAGACAACGCAGCAGTCGACGAGTGAGTCGAGTCTTTTGGCAAACTCTTTACAAGGCATGACAGTTTCACAGAAAGAGGTCACCGCTCTCTAAGCCTCATCTCTGGATAGCACAGCTGTTATTACGTTCGCCAAGGATTAGACTCAATTCATCGGATTAGGATCGCAAAATCATTCAGCTATGCAGGATACAATTCTATTAAGTGTAGGGCGGAATCCTATAGTGCGCGCGGAACTAGTTGGCCTTAGGTGGCGACAGGGGTGAGGGGGCGGGTTGCCTACTGCTCGCAACAAGATTAGACAGTGATGACCAATCTCGAGATATCGTGAACAATAATTGTTCAATTATTGAAAAGAATAAATAAAAAACAATTGAACTTTTAGAAGTTTATAACAATATAAACTTCTAAAAGTTCAATTGTTTTTTATAATATAATTACAATATTATTTTATAATATTAATAATATAATATTATTTTATATTATTTTATAATATTTTTTTTTTTATAATATTATTACAATATAATTAGATAGGTACAAACCTATCTAATTATATTGTAATTAATAGTAAAATAAACTAAAAACAAATTAAATATACGAAATTATTCTGACATTACTCAGACATATCCTCTGAATCACTTGATTCTGAACTCTCTGAACTTGATTCAGAATCATCTTG